>JAOTON010002234.1:0-17500 GCA_034440635.1 Lepas anatifera
AAACTTTGTCAGGGCCTGGGAGACCTGGAATGGGTTAACCTTGTCACCCTCCCCCAGAGTGAGGACCAGAACTCTGGGAGTGTTCTTGACCCCACAGGGGTCGAAGAGCAAGCCTGGTGTGGTCTAGTTAGCGCGGGGATCTATCATCCGTGAAGTCCATCACATCAGAGGTTTCAGAGAATGTGGTCGGGGTGGTCAAGTTCGAAGCAGGGATCGGAGTCCGTAGGGTCTTTCCAGTGGAAGTAGATGCTTGAGAGGACGCCATGAGAAAAGTGTTTACCTTCGGTCCCCCGGGTTTCCAGCTGTCAATAGCTGGGCCCGGTGGCTGGTACAGTGCCTACGGGGGCAGGTGCGCCCGTCTCAGACGGGCGAGAGATACTCACACAGCCCCTCAGATCAGAACGCACCCACCCCTTGACGCCATCAGCCCAGTGGGCCGGCAGGGCCATGAGTCGGGACGAAACAAAACGCGGCAGCCCTCACGCAGCGGAGACTGCGGTCCACCAGGCGCGCGCAACAGGCCGGGGCCTCGAAAAACGACGGTTTCCGACACCCCGGCCCGCGTCGCGCCCGGCAAGAACTTTCACAGTCCCCACCGCGAAGGGCGCCGCGCCACACGCCCGAAACATAATCCCCCTGCCCAGCTGGACCGAGCGACAGTGCCCGTAGACACTGCCGCGTAGCTAGGCCGCCCGCAGCAGCCTACGGACGGGTTACCCCCGGTTAGATCGAGATATCTGGGCCAAAGGGGGCGTGTTGGAGCCCTCTGGACTGACCCGCCCGAGGGGGACCTCAACCCCCAGGATCCCGTCAACCTCGTCGCCGGGGCTCGAGATAGGCCTCGAGTGGGCGCCTTACACCCATAAAATGCCGAAGAAGGCAAATAACTGTGGAACCAGCAACTAAAGCATAAAGAGAGGACAGAAACTAAAAATAATCAACAAAATAAGAGAACAAAACCAAACAGGAGCTACATACTGGGAGGCGCAGGACAGAGCTGACCCGATCCAATACGGTTACCGACCAGGTAACGATGGGTCCGTAAGGCAGTCATCAGCACCACCGCGGACCTCATCACCATGGCCGCCGGCGACAGACGCCACCTCTAACCGACCGAGGTCGGAAGAGGCGGCGGCCGCCGGAGGGTTAGACATGATGTGTCCGCGGCGATGCGACGGCGTGCCTTCCAAGGCTGACTGGGGCCCCGGGCGCGTCACACCCCGTTGCTCCAATCTTTACTTGCCGGACGAATCCGGCAAGTGAAGATCGGTTCCCTGAGGCGTTGAGGATGAGGGTGTCTGTCAGCCTTCAGCCTATTGCTGATGATACAATTTCCGTCCAGAATTCAAAACTGTATGGTTTTAGCCATGGGTGGACATCCTGGTGATTTGGAGGGGTCAGGACTCTGTGGATTATGGACCCACCATAGGCTTTGTATGGGGCTTGTAATGCCGGACCAGCGTTAGCCCAGTCAGATTCCCCCTGCCTGGATCGAAGTCTTCCAGCCCAGGTTTAGTTTTACCATTCCCTATGTTTGATCACAGAGGTTTTTTATTTAATTTGGTTGGAATTTTGAATTTTCTGATGGAAGGAGACAGCTTTCAGGAGCATTCTGTTAGATGACTATTTTAGTTATGCATACACAATCAATTATTGAGTTCACTATGAGCATAGGCATTGTTGGCATGCCATTAGATGTGAGGATCCTGATTTCTATCTTCTAGTACCAAATTTTCAGACTGATCAATAGGTATGGTGGTAGGTATGGAACGGTTCTATTGGAATCCACTTGGTAAGTGAACCAGGTAAAGTGAGGGAAAGGGGTCTGGAATGAAAGTAATTTAGCTAATTATGGGGCCATCTGGTTCACCAATTTTCCTCCATCACATTGATGTGTTCTAGATAAAGTAGACAAAATATGGTCCCTCCAGTCCAGTGACATTACCTACAAATTCTCCCTTCCAATTCGTAGGTCACATCTGAACCTTGCATGAGAAGATATTGAAGCAAGTTTCTAGGTAGGCAAAAAGAAAGCGAAAATGTTTTAGAGAGTGATAGCTAGAGAAAAAATATATTTCAGGATCAGCTTTGCTACACCTTCCCTCATGTTAGCTGGGTCCTGGCACTTAATTATTCATTTTTCAACAGTAGATAATGCAATCAGTGCATGAATATATCCCAAGAAATTCAGATTTTAAGGTTGAAACACGCTATGCATGTACAAGATGTTGGTAGTTGGGATTTGAACTTGCTTGTTCTCCAAAATGTTTCCCCCTATGACTCCAGGTAGAAAATTAATTGCATTTGATAATCTCTGGTATCTCTAGTAAGCCTAGTTTTTGGCAGCTTATGCTTGTACATAATTTTGAACAGGGGAGAAAAATAGTGACAGGTGTGGAATATTGAGAGCAGGCTTAGATGCTTGAGTGAAACCTAGTGGTATGTATTTCGGAGAGTTTTATTAAAAGTATGGCGGAAGTAATACTATAGAGGGAATGAATACTATCTTGCACCAGTTGAAGGAAATGTCCCCCTTGTTTGGGACGGCAGGGTTTGAGGTGCCCCAATTACCTTGTTGATTCCTCTGTCACCTTTTTCTGATTGACCGTTCTTTATTCCACAAAATTGGGGGGGGGCTGCTTGATGGCATGATTTGTTAAGATTTTGGTTTCTTCATGCCAATGAAGTAAGTACTAAGTCAGTCTATACATTTATTTGCGCAAATAGGACATTGAAGTGACAACTGTGCAGAAAATATTAAAATAAAAATAAGAGCCAGGTTATGAAAATTTCACTTTTGTCCTGCACAAGGTCACATAACAGAGCCAGATCATTACCTGCATGCTGATGAGTGCGCCATCTATATGAAGACTAAAAAATATGCACCATTGGTGGGTGCGCCTGGTGGGAGCAAACAGCTGTCCAGCAGGTCGCAGAGACAAGAAGTCCTGGAAACCAACTGGCAATGCCAACACCAGCACGGTGTTGCGTGAAAATGCTAAAATTTCTTGTTCTGTGCTCACTCCTATTCCCGTTTGCCTCATCGTGTTCTGTCATGCTGTGAAAATATTTTTGCTGGTTGATTTACCTGACCAATACTTTCCTACAGCTGCACCATGAAGCCTGACAGGGTGAAGTGCGGCTACGCTGGCTGTAACTTCCATGGACTTAGACGGCACCTAGGAAGGCACTCTTCAAGGTTTCACCCTGGGCTGCCCATTAGAACACTGGAATCACGTTGTAGAGATGTTCGAGCTATGTTGCTGCCAGGTAATTGTTGCAGAGAACAAGTAGACATATTTCAAGTTGGAACTCATGTGCCAATGTTGGAATCTCATGAAATTTTCTGGACAATTCAAATTACGGGAATGTAAACCGATCTCGTACCATTGTTGCTGAGGCAAGTTGGAATTTAAATCATATTGAGCAATTCCAGGCCAGGACATTATACTAGCTCAGTGCATTGACTTTATTGGATACTTAATATGCCTTATTGTGCTATTTTTTAAACCATCTACAAGGAAAGCATGTTATTTTTCGGCATTGGTAAAGTCTGTTGTTCTGGTTCAAAGGCCTTCTTTTGTCCTCGGTGTGAAGTTCTCACATTCTTGCAACCTCCTATCCTCTGCAATGTGGTTTGTTAGGAAGGAGCAAATACAAAACCATGCCGTGTAGTTTTTGAAATGTTCTGTCGCCAAGAAAACGTGCTTTTTACCTTATTCCTTTTTCTTCCTCAGCAATCCCAGCTCCTGTCCAAATCTCCTTGCCAACTTCAGTGGGGTTTCGTTTGCCGGCACCCGCGGCCAGTGCGCCAGCACCCGCGGCCAGTGTGCCGGCACCCGTGACCAGTGCGCCGGCACCACTTGCAGCAGCACCTTTAGAGCCAGCGGCCCACAGTGGTAAGGGCTTTAACACGCGCCCCGCTGGGGTTCCTGGCATGACGCATCCCGCTGGGGGGGGCGTTTTTCGCCCCCTCCGTATCTCATATCCCACGAAAGATAAAGGAAAATTACGGGCGGCGTTCGAAAGCTCTTCACAAGACAAAGATATTCTATACGTATAATTTTTATGTCAGGTCAATATTGAGGTCAGCATACATCAAAGAAGGTTCCATAGGCTTACAACAGAGCAGTGTACGTTTCTCTCACTAGATCTGTCCTCAGGGAGCTAGAGCAAATATTGATGCCTCATTGGATTCCTCTCATTGCCCTTGGATTGTAAAGTCGCCCCATGGAGAGCAGAGGTGCCTCCTAGAGAGCAAAAGACGTCCCCCTGGAGAGCAACGGCGGCAGGGACGGCGGATTCCGGGGGCAGGGTGTGCAGTTGTACGCCTTGAAAAAATGATGGCGTGCAAAAAAATATTTTTGCCCACCTGGTTTTGACTTGGTCCGGGGAGGCCCCCCACGGATTTGGGCGGCAGCCTCCCCCCTGATTTTTCCGGCGTCCCCAGCCGGTCAAGAGAAAATCAGACTTAAACACCGCCTACCTGAAGAGGTAGTACCCTCTGTGTAATATAAAATACACTTTAAAATATAAATGGCGCCTCCTGACATCAAACCCGCCCCATGGAGGGAAAATAGGTGCCCCCACGAGAGAAAGGGCGCCTCCTCTAGATAGCACAGGCACCCTTGGATAGCAAAGGCGCCCCTGGACAGAAAAGGCGCCCCCAGTAGAAGAGTATCCATTTTCCTTAGAACACTGGAAGAGTTTTCCAGCATTTCCAAGATGGAAGAGGGTTCCATTTCCCTAAACTGATCGTATGTCATCGATGTAAAAATCGAGTTACAACAAGTTGCAATCGGTCACCTAATGACTTCACTTTGTATAGGATCAAGAGATTAATTGCATTCTCAATGCTACGTAACCGCTTTTTGAAGCTGAGTCATTTCACTGGGATGATGATCCTTCACTGGGACGGATGATCCTTTTAGACAACTTAAGATCCTTTTAGCTAGTTCCATTAGGAGCTGGTTAATGGGTATATCCACTGCATGAGGAATAATTGCACCAAAGTAGTATTTTCACCTTGACCTTTATAAAAAGATTTTGGTACAAGTTACTTCGAATTGAAAGAGCTATTCAATGCTATTCATTTCGTCCATCCATCTTCATCCGTTCCGAAGTTAGAAGGGGGGTCAAACGAGCTCCCCCCATTGCAGTGCACTGTGAGAGCCCCAGATTCACTCAGTGGGCCTCAGGTCTCAGACCCCCAGTGCACTGGGGCAAAGCTGGACCTGAGGCAAACTGGGCGGGGTTTTAATGATATGTACGGACGAAGATCAGGATATCCTGGTGAACAAAATAGATCTAGCTGACATTGTCAAATGCATAATTTGTAAGTGATCCGGAAGATTGAAAAAAACATCCTGTTGTCCTCGGCAGGCATGCTTCGCGGCAGATTCCACTCCTCTGCCGTAGAGTCCGTGGTCTGCTCGCAGCTGGAACACATAAACTGGACATTGACGGAAGTACTGCAAAGTGTACGACCTTCCAAAGCTCATCCAGCTGATCCAGCCTCGATACCATCTCAGGCCAGGCAAGTCATCAGCCTCTCCAGGGACATCACCAGCTTCGACAAGATAGTAATCAAAATGCACCGGGACCCCAGTGTATTATCATGTGAAACATGTCATCCAGATTTCGACCCAGAACAGCCCTCCGTCAAGGATTTCCGGTATCTTTCATTACGATCTGGATACCCATGGATCCTCATTCCCGGGAGCGGTGGTACTTCCACAGGCGTTCCGCAACCTCAAACGCAGTGTGAAAGAACACGTGGAGAGCTCATCTCACAAACTCCAAGAAAAACGAGCAACGATGATGCGTGAAAGAAAAGCAAGAACGGACAAACGCTCACAGGAGGTGGCCACTCGGGTGCTCGGATCGCATATCATATCCTGAAGGAGTCCCTCCCCTACAAACAGTATGAGGATATGATATTGATACAACACTTGAACGGCACCTATATGGGCGACATCGGCCACTCGGCCTCACAAATGGAAAGCCACCGTGACATGTTCCACCAGGCTCTGCGTGAATGTGTCGGAAGACAGGTAGAGTCTTCACCATGCGTAGCTCTTGTAGCTGATAAGATGACGCTGAATAAGCGGACAGTGGAATTTTTGGCTATCCTAACTGTGGTACCAGAGGCCGAAGAAAACTGCGTCCAAAGCTTCGTTGTCAGTGCACCAATCGTCAAAGACCATTGTGGCGACGCCATCGCGGTCCAGTGGCTTCAAGAGATCAAACAGATCGGCATCGACAAGCCTAAAAAGCTCGCGGCCATCGGCGTGGACGGACAATACCACCACTTGTCTGTCCCAGAAAAGTTCATCCGGGCAATGAAGACTGCAGACTGCCATCAGGCTCCCTGTGTCCCATTTGTCTGGGACGGTGCTCATCTGCTTGACCTGGCGGATAAAGGGGCCCGAAAGCAATCGGAGTGCAGCTGGGTAAATGGCGTAATTGAGGATATTACGCGCCTGACCAAGCGCTTTTCATACGGAAAAGGCCGGGAGCAGCTTTTTCCGCAGTGTCAGAAGGACCGATAGCATCACCGAAGACCTGGTCTGACACGCGGTTCTCCCCTCATGCGGCCGAGGTACTCCGAGGATTTGTCGGCAACATGCCTGCCATGCTGCAGGCGTGTTGGCATCAGCTTAGCGGACAGAAGTAAGGAGGCTCATGAAGTCAGGAAAGACATCCGTCTGCTACAAGGTATAGCTTAAGCAGTCAAATCAATGATTGTGCTGCTGTCAGTTGGTTTTTCACGTATTTGAAGCCTTAAAGAGAATGCGGCACCTTCATAACGTGATTTTAACTGAGATAGCCAAGTTGTAAAGCAAGTCGGAAAACCCGGTACTCCATATATCATTTGTTTTGGAACTCGATATTTCCGTAGAAAAAAGCTAAAACCTACCTGACACCAACCCCTCATCAACCCCCACCGGGCGGCCATTGTTGTGAGCTGCTGGTGTGACGACATATGCTGAGGTCACGATGAGCATCAACCAATCGAAGTCCTTGAAGCATTTCAAGTATGGTAGTGGTTGCGAGATCATGACATCATCCACAGGCAGATATTTATTTATTTTCCTAGACGAATATTTTTAAAAACAAAATATTGAGCTTATTGAACATTTTTCAGAGAAATCATGAGTGGTTTCATTATTTTTGGCTAAAATTACGCCTAATTTCACTAAATTCCAGGATTCAACCAAGGTGCCACATTCCCTTTACGGAAGAATTTTGGCCGCTATGTGCGGCAGCTGGTTGGTAAAAAGTATTTACACATTTCTTCTTAATCACGTGCTGTCTGCACCGATAAGCCCATTTCCACGAGTTTTGTCTTCTACTGGTTATTTCTACAACTATACTTAACTAATTTAAGAGTCCTATTCTCGTGTACCATTCGAAGCAAAACCTTACCCGGCCGCGATTCTACAACACTCCCAATGTGAGACTGCATGTGACTTTTGTGAGAAGTTTGAAGAATTGTTACCTTCTCATCTCTTATCGTATGTCAACCTCATATCCATCCAGAGTTTCGAACGAAACAACCAGAGCTTGATGTTAGGTTCTCAGACACCAACTTCCGAACCCCCGTGCTGACTCTCCTCGACGTGTACGGGGTGATTTCTGATGGAAGCAAACAGCTCCAGAACCTGCAAACACTCCCCTGGGATCGTCATGCTGCCTATGAGGGCATGCTGAAGCGTCTTCAAGACACGAAGAGGGTCATGCGGAGGTCACCATCGGTGAAGACTCACCGCTCCCAGCTTGACACTGCTACCGTCAGAGCGGTTCTCGACTCCGCTGACCCGGAAGAGGTGGTCGAGTACTGGGCAAACCTCTCACACGATCTGCTCACAGATGACCTGGTAAGACAGTCAAACTACCTTCCATGATTAGGCCTGGAATGGGAAAATGTTCTTAGGATTGGAGAGAACGGGACCAGTGTCATCTTTCTGGCTTACCAAATACTTTGTCGACAAATACTTACTAAGAATCCTATGAAAAGAACGTAAAATCTACAAACTACAACCCATCTTATTAACAACCCAAGCTGACAATTATGCATTTTATATAGAATATAGTAAGACGGAACCGCACCATAGATGACTGCATATTTTTCAGCATGCTTGCCTGGTTGCAACGATAGATATTTCTGTGTAGTCCTGCTTTTCCCCGTCTTCTACAGAACATTTTTCGTATATGGGCAACTGTGCCATTTGTTCCATCCTAAAGTTTCGAACAACGCATTCGGAGCACACCATGGAACTCCCAGCTCATGACTTACTCATTACTGATAAAATACTCAGAACATGAGTGAATTTCCACCTACACCTGGAAGGTGCAAACAACGGGTTGGCATTAACTTCTCAGGTACCAGACAAAATAACCAAAGTCGTCGACGCACTCAAAAATACAAATCGGGTACGCAGATACACGTTTTGGCTTATACAAGTATCGATACGGAACGGGCCAAATTATTATTATCGGAAATCAGCGAGCCCCCATTAAGCGTTTAAAGGGAGTAAAAATATGGCGACGTGCTGCGTTGGTATGCATCGTATAGGAACATTTTTATTTATCCTTTTACGCCTGTTACAAAAAAATTATTGGCCCATATCTTTGTTGCGCCCCAATCCCAGTGGACTGACTCAGCTTCAAAAAGCGGTTAAGTAGCAGTGAGAATGCAATTAATCTCTTGATCGTATATAAACTGAGGTCATTAGGTGACGGATTGCAACTTGTAACTAGATTTTTACATCGATGACATACGATCAGTTTAGGGAAATAGCCCGATAAAAACTTTGTAGAGATCAAGGCGTAATATCTCACGTCACTTTCGTCCTCGTTGCCGAGTGTGATTCCTGATGTCATAGAAAATGAGGGTAGGATGTACCAGCATGTCCTCTTGCTGGTGAAGGTGCCGTTGACCCCCGTGCCTTGTTGTAATACCAACACTGTATCTGCGAAACTACAAATATGTGTTGTATTTCCCCATTTCTTCCTGACATGGCTGGGTGGTGCAGAATTCGTCAATACTACTGCGCGGAGCTGTGTGATGATACCTGGATTAAGGTGGAAACCCTGATAAATTCAATGAAGTGCTTCATTTTCTTCGCGAAGTCGAACCAACTAACAATAAATATTTGTTCGTCGGTCTGTCTGTCTGAATATTCAAAAGGTAGCTTTCCTAATTAACACAGAGAGACATCATTTGTCCACCTTATGTACCGACAGGCTGCCGATATCAGCACCTTCGTGCATCACATGTGGCTGCCCACTGCGAGCGGCAGTGCGGCACCGACGCCCGCGGGTCCAGCAAGTGCTGCTCCAACGAGGAGCTCATGTTGGTGATAAAGGACATCAGTAAAATCGGTAACCTGACTGATCTTAATTCCAAGAAGTCGGCTGTGCCCGTCGCGCAAGAGATGCAACAAGCAGGACTGAGACTGCACCGCAAACAGTTGATCCCCAGCGTCCCCTCCATTGATGCATTCGTGGAGGGCGTTAGCTTTGTGCGGGAAGAAGCCCTCGGCTCGACAAATCAGCAGCTGTTCCATGTCATGTGGAGGCAAGCCAAGGAGGGTCAGCGACTGCAGCTGAGCCGGTTCGTTGATCTGGTTATCAGGCTCTGGCCGATTTGGCCCGTAGAGAGCGTTGTGGAGAGTATGGCCTCGGTCATGAAGGTGTTTGAAACTCACCGAAACCTTCGTCATGAAAACTCTGCCAAAAAAAACTGTGCGTGCGGTGGAATGGGCCAGATATCTCGTGTGCTGACCCCGTTATTAAGGATGTGAGGGCAGGACGACATCTAAGTTTGTCCGCACCACTAACAACATTCTGTCACTGGATGGCGCAGTCCTTTCGCGGCGCCAAACCGTGGGGTGCCCTCGCCGCTTCATTGTCTAGGCGTTTGCTCAAACGCAGCTGGGATGGAAGGTATCGTATAGCCCCAGGTGACCTCATGTGACCGTTGATGGTTTATGATTAAAACATAGAACCAAATTTCCACAAACGCCCGCGCCATGCAGTGATAGCGTGTGCTACTGGGGCGAAGAAAAACCGAGTTTCTTTTGGGGGAAGACTAACTCTTATTTAGAGCTCAATTTATGCTTAATGTCGAAACCAAGCCCTAGAAGTCAAAACTCTACATTTTAGCCGATTGGAGGGCGGGATATTCTGCACAGATTTTCCGCCCTTTGCAGGTGCATATTTAATTGTCAATGTGGATTGTAGCAATGCCGATCTTAATTTTCGTTGCGTGGGAATGATGCCATGAGGCTAAATATTTGATTCGGGGGGCGAGCACTGTTAGAACAAACATACCCAAGAATCTGAGAAGGGTGAGCTAAGAGCTCGGCGACGCGCTCGATACTGAGCTCCAGCGCGCTCGATGCTGAGTCCCGTTGTGCTCGAGACTAAGTTCTAGTGTCATCTGATATCTGCTAACATGCGTCTGGTCGTCTTTGCCTGTGATTGCAGGGGTGGGTGGATTAGATCAAACGCGACTGGCCTCAGCTGTGAACGGGCCATGATTGTTGATACGTAGTGTGGGTAGGGGAGAATTAGGGTGAGTGTGCAGGGTAAGTGTAAAGACGAGTGGCACTGTCCCTCAGCTCGGCTACCAGGGGTAGAGCTGGTCAGTGATTGACCAATGAGGTAAGTTTATTTTCATGTGCAGGTATGTCGAGTCACTGACGGCGATGTTTACAGTAAATTCATCAGATGCGCAATACTGTAAAATAAATCGAGGGCAGTAGTACAAGAGGTGATATATTTGTTTGGAGCGATTTGAGGTGAAAGATTAAAGTGGCTTCTTGATTTTGAGGCCTATTTTATCCATAAATTCCCTTTTACAATTTGACAAAGTGGCCCAAAGATTTTAATCGGCGTTTGCATTCAAAGTTGGTGTTGCGTGTCGAATCTACGAGCCCGGTTTGTCATATATTTCAACCACAAAACATTGCCGTTGGCTTTAAAGCTGGTCAGTCTTATATTTGTTTGATAGTCTGCTAAAAAAACCTTAATTTCTATCCGGGGAACTTTTTTTACCCGGGGTCAAAATTGTTCTGCGTTGGGGAAATTGGGGATAATTTTTTTCTGACCTATGGTAGTGATAAAAAATGATCTCATCAACAGATGTTAAAGAAGTGCAAAGGTTTCTTGGAATGACATTTTACTGCTGGAAATATGTGTGAGAATTCAGTGAGCTTGCCCGTGCCCCATCCGTCCTGACAAAGAAGAACGCTTAATTCAAACAGAACAAAGAAGCAGTGTGCTTTCGAGACGTTGACACAACGTCTAACTGAAACTACGATTTTGGTTTTTCCTGGTCTTCCGCTACAGTGTCCCAAAACCTGGGGTGCTGGGTGCAGAGCGACACCCAGTCAAGCAGAATTTTCCACTCACTTTTATATTTTTTTGCTGAATTCTCCACTCACTTTTCAATTATGGTTCTAGTTACCAAAGACATAATTCACTCACAAGTTAACAATATTCAACAATACACTTACTACAAGGGCCATTTCAATTGCCTCCTCTACTAACGTACACTGGAAAAAGAGAGCAGCAGAATCGAATAGAAGATCTCCAAATTAACTCGCCTCTTATGCACTTCTTTCGCTTTTCTGCAAGAAAATCTGGCGACTTCTATTTTTCTGGCCAATTATACCTGGCATCCTTATCTCCACCGATTTCAGTGGAACAACAGAATCGAAATTCTGGCGCGGGCAAGACGCTCAGTGCCCCCCCCCGGAGAAAGTTCCAGTGGGAGAACACCGCCACTAAATTCCACCACTCACAAAATTCGTGAGTGGAAAATTAGACACCCTAGCCTTGTGTTGCCAAATAAATGAACTGACCGCTTTGAGAGATACATTTCTGGAAAGCAGTTTATCTGTGGACATGATTTCTAGGCTTACGTCCTTGAAAAGTTGTTTTTGTATTTCTGGTACCGAGAATAGTGAAAAACCATTTTTGGTCATATTTTTGTTAAAAGCAATTATCTTGAAATTTGTATGCTAAGCAGCATATTTTTTTGACATTGTATCATAGAAAATTGACCATTTATTGCGAAGAAAATCATTTTTATCCGTATCAGCCCTTCATTGCTGCGTCCACGCCGTGTGACACCCAAATCCACTCACGACACCCTACGACACCCTAGGCATAAAAACGCTGATATTTTAGTTGAACTGGAAGTGTCCGGTATTTGAATATATTGAAACTCTACATTTTCATTTAATGAATTTTTCTGGCAACAGGAATGCATCCAGTTACCCTTCAAACATCGGCACTTTTTTGTATGGCTGGTCTACGGCGTGGACTTACCAAAACGCCGTCTTTACATCTAGTAAATAAAAGCGGCATCTTTAGGCTTTTTGAAAGGCAGGCTGCATATTCGTTATTGACAAAAATTGTTTGTCTTCCTCTTTGTGTAATTTTATCTGTAAAATTTTCTAGCCTTTAAGGATTCAGAAAAATAATTTAGGGCAATTTTAAAATGCAAATTATGTAGCTCAGGCGACCGGCAGGCAGCAAGCGATTAGAAATTTAAAGTAGTAGTCGCTGTGACGCTGTCGCAGCGGTCGCAACCCGCCGCGCCTGGCTGATGTAGACGAAAGGAAGAAACAAAACAGAAATAAGGCTGTAGCTTCGATTAGATTCATACAAAGCAGCATATTCATATGAAGGTGAGAATATATGTGAGGAGGAGCAGGGAAATTGACAAGTAAAGAAAAGAAACTTTTAGCAAGAGTCTGGAAGAGTTTATTGCCATGATAGAAAGTTTGTAGTTTCATCTGGGTTACTTAAGTGTAAGCCAAGGCTCTACTGGGCCCTAGCAGAGGTGTATGCGAGGTGCAGTGATTGAGGTCAGTAGTGGCCTCCAAAATTCTGATAACTATAGGTAGGCACAGGGGAGGCGTTGTCCCGGACAGAAAAACTATACAGTGTATGTTTAGATAATAAATTTAGGCACTAGGTAGTGCATGACAAATCCCTTCTTTATTTTTCACCATCTGCCGGTCTCGGAGGCCTCCTCTGCAGAGTTGTTCTAAGTGGGCCCCGATATTTCGTCTCAGAGACTCTTTAGAGCTGGTCATATGGGAGAGGAGAGGAGGGGCACAAGAGTTGATCTAGGGAAGCCCCCAAGAGTTGGTCTTCATCCCTCAAATGTTAGTCTAGGTGGCTCCCAGAGTTCTTTACCCCCGAAGGTTGGTCTCAGAGGCCCCTCAAAAGTTTTTTTTTTCGTGACAACTCACCATTGCCTCAAAAAATAATTGTAGACTGCATCAGGGGGGTTTCAGTTGGTAAAGATTTACCTCTTTAACCCAAATTTTTCACATGGTAATGGTCAAACAATGCTGCTTGGGGACGATTTAAAAATATTTACTTTGAGACAAACAAAATATCCATCCCTAAGTTCAAACAAGGGTTCTGAGAGTTTACCGCCTGAGTACCCAAATTGGGAAATTTTTACTCCACCATACATTTTGAGGGGAATTTTCCACTCACTCGCCATATATTCCAGCTGAATTTTCCACTCGACACCCTAGCACAAAACCTATTTTGGGTCACTGTTCCGCTAACATTCCATATGTATACAGACACATCAATTTACAGTAGGAGCAGGACTTATGAAATCCATAGAATATCATGCAAGAAGTATTCAGTATTTATTGCATCAATTTACTTATGCTCTGCAAAAATAGCCCACCACGAAGCGAGAAGCCTACGCGATCATTTCCTGTCTTCAAAGGCTAAGACTCTCTGTCTGGGCACTGATATTACGATTTATAAGGATTATAAGCCTCTGAAACATTTGTTTGCTAGCGAAATGAAAAAGCCACGAATCCAATGCTGAGCGATTATGTTTGATGAATTCGGCGGCTCCGGCTCACTGCTCAGAAGCATGCAGTGGCAGTGCATGTCCAGGCTTGGGATCAATTCCCCTGAGACGCTCCGGCGCTCAATAGTACACCCAACGTACAGGTCGGCTGGTAACTGACTGAGAGGGTGACCTGAGCGGGGCGGCCGTCCCTGTGCTTTGTGGGACGTTAAACTTTGGCTTCTAAATCAACCCTTCATTGTGGGAGTTGCTCATTCGGATGGTGGGGTCGGGGTCTCCGTGACAAGTACATTGATGAATTCAGTGAGACTCCGACTCCAACAGCCGAACTGGGAACAACTTGGACACAATTTATAAAAAACATTCCATGGAGGGAAATAGAAGTGCGGAAGAAGCCCATGTAGATGATGCACAAGATTGGGAAGCTAATAAATAAAAAGAAGACTTTGGCAGGTCAGCAAGGAAACCAGCCCACAAACACACCGAGAAGCTTACAAGAATGCGGAGGACTTAAAGCGAAGTGTCAGAAATGCACAGAGAAATTTGGAAAAGAAAGTGGCAATGGAAATCAAGGTAAAGAATAACATTTTTCAAGTACCTGAAGCGAGAGTGAGGTAACAGAGAAAGTAGGTCCTTTAAAGGATGACACTGGCACTTTAATTGCAGACGACATGGCCCAAGCTGACCTATTGAATCTGGAATACTCTCAAGTATTCACAAGGGACGATACTAGGGATGTCCCAAGGATGGAAAAACGAATTACAAATAATGATGCTTTGGGGTCTGTGCAGTTCACGGCCGAAAATGTAAGAAAGAAAATTAATAATCTGCGAAGTGAGGCGTCAGGAAGGTTGGATGGAATCCCGCCCAGAGAGTTAAAAGGAGAATATAGATTAGGTTTGTGTGCCCCTGGCATTGCTTTTTGAGAGCTCCATGCTAGAAAGTCATTCCAAATGACTGAAAAGAGGCGGAAATAGTCCCTTTGTTTAAAGAGAAAGGAAGTTTATGCCTGGAAATTACAGGACGGCAAACTTGACCGTTTACAAGCATGAAGCTGATATAATCCACAGTAAAAGACCATATTGTGGTCTTTTAGGAAGAGAACGACAATGGGTAATCGGATCAACACAACACGGATTGCTATCTGGTCGGTCATGTTTGACTAATTTGATGTAAATTTGGGGAGAAGTTCTAGAGTGGATTGATCTAGGCTATACGGCCGGTGTCATCTGTGGTGTGCAATCTGTGATCGGAAGTGTCGTCAGTGTGCCACTGGTGGAGGGCCAATCAGGAGCCGCAGTTCCGGGCTGCTGCTTATATGGCAGTCGGCGGACGGCGCGGCGGCCAATAGGATTGGAGGGATCGCCACCGCGGGGAAGCGCGGGAAAAGGGAGTTCGTTGGGAGGAGCGGGAGCGTGGCTGTTTGAGAGGCAATTGACAATACACTACTACAAGCTATTCCGGCCCAGCAAAGGAGCAAAGGAGCGGTCGCAGCCCTCAGCACAGCCTCACTTCGACGCCCGGCTAATCCCGGAGTATGACGGCTCCACGGACGTGTTCAAGTGGTGGACGCGCTTGGAGATGCTGTGCCGACTCAGGGGAGTGGCTGCTGAGACGATCCTACCCCTGCGGGTCTCCGGAAGAGCCTTTGCCGTTTGAGTGCAACTACCTCAAGACAGCGAGTCGTCGCTGGAGGCGATTCGACACGCCCTGTACGCGGCCTTTGCACTAGACGAGCATGCAGCCTTCGAAGCCTTCTCGGCTCGGCGACTTCAAGCAGGCGAGTCTGCAGACGTTTATCTCGCCGATCTGCGGCGATTGGCGGCGCTGTTTGGGGGCGTCCCGGATCGGGCTTTGGGCTGTGCCTTCGTCGCCGGACTGCCCGACCCAGTGAGGCATTCAATCCGCGCCAGCTCCCGTGCTGAGGCGCTGGACTTTGCCGGTGTTTTGGCGCGAGCTCGTGCGGTGTTGAGTGATGAGCGTGTCGCAATGACAGCATCATCATCATAGTTGGGGTTTAAGGGCGCGTCGACTGCAGTGGCCATATTGCGCCCATAACTTAGCATATTGCGCACAGAGGAAAGACATGTAGATATATAACGAGACTTTTCGAGTTAGGTAGTAAGATAGGTCACTGTGTCTTGAAAGGTGCTGTACTTGTAGAGTGACATGTGTGAATCGAGGGTCAAAAGATACTGGTTCACGTTATATGTCTATGTCGGCGAGTAAATTACGTTGAAGTCAACACTTCTTAGAAACGATATTATGTCGGAGAGCTCCACGGTTCGATTTTGTCCCAAAAGAGAATGCAGTGATGGCGATCCTCCAAGATGCCGCAGTCTTTCCACCTCAAAATCCTGGCAGTCTGCAAGAACATGCTTAACACTAAGCGGCTCTCCGCATCGTGAACACTTTGGCGGATCGCCGCCACCCAAGCGGAAGGAGTGTGTGGCGTGGGTGTGGCCGATCCGCAGGCGGGAGAGGATAACCTCCTCTCTTCTGCAGCCCGCATGCTGGATTTCCACACCCCTAGCTTTGGTTTAAGGCCTCTAAGCTTGACTCCTTTGGGATCACCATCCCACCTGCTCTGCCAGACACGAATAGCATAGTCTTTGGTAAGACCATATAGGTCAGAGAACGGAACACGGAGGCCGGGGAGAGAAGCGCGTTCACCCGCGGACTTTGCAAGCCTGTCCGCCCGTTCGTTCCCGCCTATACCGCAATGGCTTGGCACCCAAACAATCTCCACAGTTTTTCCTTTCTGCCCTAGGTTGTGCAATTTCTGTCTTATGAGGGTCAGGAGATAAGAAGATGATGTACTGTGGAAGTAAAAGGACTCCAATGCCTGTAGAGAGGACAGTGAGTCCGTGAAGACCACGAACTTTCTCGCCCTTCGTTTGGATATCTCATCCAGGGAACGAAAGATGGCATACAGTTCCGAGGTAAAAACAGATGCTTCCTGGGGTAGGCTAAAACATTTTTCAGTGCGGCCACAAACATATGCACATCCCGTACCACTGTCACATTTTGAACCGTCCGTGTAGAAGTGAATATGGCTTTCATACATTTCCGAGCAGAGTTCCATGAAAAGCTGGCGTATTGTTTCAGGAGACGAGTCTCTACAACGCTCGAGCAAGTCTGTGTTTGTGTTAGCTTTCGAGATCAGCCATGGATTGATAGCAGGCAGGTCGTATGGTTCAACAAGGTCTGTGCTTATATAAGCCTCCGCTAATAGGGCGCGAACTCTGACTCCCGGGTGGCGAGCCGCAGCACGCGACCCAGTTTCAACTATACGGAGGTGGGTGTCCCCGAAGAATGTCTGATATGTAGGATGTGTTGTATGTTGTTTAAGTTTCACGGCATATCGCATGGACAATATCTTCCGACGAAGATCTAGAGGCATTTCGTTTATGTCTACGAGCATACTGCTAACTGGTGAGGTCCTAAAAGCTCCGATAATAATTCTGATTGCGTGGTGATGAACAGTGTCCAGCATACGCTTCGTTGTTTCAGACGCCGAGTCATATGCAACGCAGCCGTACTCGATCTTTGACCTGATGAGAGACCTGTATAGCATCAGCAGAGTTGCACGGTCGGCTCCGAACTTCATTCTCGTCAAGATTTTAAGAATATTCAGTG
>JAOTON010002234.1:20000-220000 GCA_034440635.1 Lepas anatifera
GGTATCCTCCGCGATCTTGACGCTCTCGAACACGGCCCTTGTGTCTGCTGAGACATAGTGTGTGTGTGTGTGTGTGTGTGTATTGGTGTTTTAGGGCGCTTTCAGCAACTGGGCTATACGCGTCCACTGCTGAGACATACTCAGGCTGTCCTCCGTCTAAAGGAAAAGTTGAGGAAATAAGAGATTCCTTCTCTGCTACCAGCACGTAGACTAGTGCATGGCCCAGAGAAATTTGGACCACGACTGTATTTGTCACACTAAGCCCCGAAGGAAGTGTTGCAAAGGCTGTGGTAATTGCCACGATTGCAGGTGCCAGCTCGCCACAACATCAGTCGTAGGTTTACATCGCTGCAGCTGCTTGGTGTGCCCACATCGCTGCTGTGGGGCTGAGATTGTCGCTACCTCCCTCAAATTTTCACGGCAACACCATGAATCAGCCATCACCGCTGTGCAGACCCAATCACCCCAGCCAGGTGCCCCCTCTGGTTAAGGACCAAGGTATCCAGACATCAGCACCTGAGGTAGTGTTGACGCCGAAAAAAGCATAAACAAAAAGGAAAGCTACTCGCGCCACCACAAGACCTACCATCTAACTTCCGCACGAAGGACATCGCTTCATATTTCTCGAAAATCGTAGGAGTACCTGTCGCCAAGCAATCCATCGCTTCTGAATATCTCTGCAACAAGTACCCTCCATTAACACAGCTTACACAAGAGGAGTCCGTCAGGAGTTCAAAATATCTTCAATTTGAGAATAAACAAGCCCTCTCCCGTCGAGCAATAGACGCTGCTCGTGTATTCACTACCTCCTCGGATTCAGGGGAAGAGCAGGAGACACGGGACGTAAACGCCATCCTAGCAGAGGAAGCGCGTCTGGTAAAGCAACTGACTGTCACCGCCGGAGCTGCAGCAGTCGTCGGAGAAGCAGCTGGAGCCGAAGAAGAGGAAACTGGGACTAAAAGGTACATATCGTGATGTTTGTAGTGTACTCGTGTTATTCATTTGTGAAATTTACCCAATTGTGTTGTTTTACTATGAACCCTGATTGTGACATTACTCAAAATTAGCATTTGAGTACTCAAAATTGAAGGATGCAAACAGCCTCCGAATCCAATAGAAGTGTTCACAAGTTGCCAATCGTGACGTCACGATTGGCGACGAGTAAAATGGTGCTCAGCGCCATTAGATGTCGCAGTGGTTCTTATAGGCTTTACATGCTAAAAAGAGTATGGGGGCGTCGGAAATTTTGCGGTGCCACGGATCAAATAAAGCGTTGTTTTCAGTTTTTTAGGTTTTAATGTGATCTTCAAGTATGCCTACATGTTATGCATATGGCTGTTCAAGACGGACTGGCTCTGAAGCGTGTAAAGGCATTCGATTCTTTCGGATACCCTCTGCTGTGCGAGACCCGCAGCGCCGTCGGCTTTGGCTTCAAGCAATAAGGCGGCAGGGCGAGCTGTACGATGCTGCTCGAATTTGCTCGGATCACTTCATCTCAGGTATGCGTGGTGGTTTGTAATCCTAGCACATGACACAGTTTCACATGTCCAGTATTTGGAAATGTCAAAAATTTCGAGTTACTATCGGACATTGAATGCTAGACAGGCCATTGTTAAGTACCTCATGAGTGGCAACGCATGTTTGCATTAACTAAAATTAACCCCTTGGAGGAAAACAAATTAGATTGGAAATGATTATACTAGATTTTAAGGCACTATACCAACCACATTAGCGTATAATGCTATTTTGTATCCCAGGATATGCTGTGGATCGAAATGTGATGAATTGCACGGAAACTAGTAACTCCGCTGTGTGGGTGGTTTGCACATTTTCACGCTTAACTTTATTAATGGATTAATTAATGACTTAACTGGCTCCGAATTTATATGATGAGAAATGATCTGTGTGATATTTTTGTAAGGTTAGGCAGACTTGTTTCTTCCTTCATTTCTTATATTTATCTATGTTGTTTTATTGATCTAGTTTTCTTTCCTGAATTATCTGTCTGTTTGTTCTTCAAAATATTATGAGGGCTGTTGCTGTCTTGTGCTTAATTTCAATTTAGATTTTTTTCTGTTTCAGATTATGTGTGGCTAGGTCACTATGGTTAAGTTATGTTCAAGGTTGATCTCACGTTTTTAGATTAACCTTGACCTAGTTATTTATCAAAATTAAATGATAGCACTGTGGGTAGAAATATTGTCTCTCTGAAACATTGTTTAGTGTGATGTGCCATTGATTTATACACTGTTTTTCAGGAGAACCAGCCAGATCATGGGAGAAGACAAGTCCAGACTATGTGCCTTCTGTTTTCAATTTTCCTGCCAGCCATGCAGGATCTGGGGACAATGAACAACGATGCTCACGCTATGAAAGTTCAAAAAGAGACACAAACTGCTACAAGTGGTACAAGAAAACATCCAACCATCTGTATATGCCAGTGGTGATGGAGGACAGCCTGCAATAAATGCAGCATCTAAGGCAAAGAGTGAGAAATGTGAAACCAGTGATGTAGTCAAGTAAAGGGACCATAAAAGTGTAAATAAATACAAATTAGTTCAACTTATTGTTGTCTCAAAGGGTAGGTCATATAATGTTATTGAACATTATACTGCGCAGATCTGTTTTAAAACCTTCCTGGCTCTGACATCCAACCAGCAAAGCGCATGCTTCATATATCTTTGAAAGTCTTAAAAGTGTTATGGTCATTCAAGGTTTGCATGAAATGTTGTCATTTTATTCTTATAGTATGCTGTGTAAATTGAACTCTCAAAGCAAGGAAATATGCATGTAAGTTATTTTCGACCATTTGTTATGTTTGAATTTATAATGTAAATCTTGACGTCCTTCACCATTTTGATCAGTGCCTTTTGTTTCTTTCTGGATGGAAATGATTCAATTTTGACCAGGGAATAAATGTGGATGGAAGTGGAAAGGACTTTTTTCCATACCCAGTATGAGGTCTCTTCTGCCTCACATTGGGACGCTGGGATTTGAACTTGCAGCCTGTGGGTTGTAAGCTACAAGTTGTTTGTGTGAGAAATGATGTGTGTATTGTTTATTTCCCAGATGCAAGTACCCAGTGCTCCAGTGTCGAGGTCGATAACCTACGCGTCGTCTGTGACATGCTCCTGAAAGAAAATGAAGACCTAAAGAAAGAAGTCCACAGCTTGAAGGAAGAAGTCAAGCGTTTGAAAACGGCATCAAGACACGATGTGTTTAACCAAATGTCCGGAAACGATGAAAAAGTAGCATTCCACACTGGTCTCCCGTCGTGTGCTATTTTTTTTCTAGTTTTGCGCCTTGTCACTGTCGCTGGTTTCCAAAAATTTAGAACTCTCTCTATCGAAAACACACTGCTTCTTATCCTCATGAAGCTTAAGCTTGGTTTGCTGAACAGTGACCTGGCCTATCGTTTTGGCATCAGCAGAGCTTACGTAGCGATGATCATTGGATCGTGGTTGGCGATATTGGCGACGGTCACCCGCCGTTTAATAGTGTGGCCGTCTAAAGAAGCAGTCGGGGCCAATCTTCCGACATGCTTTCTGCCAGCTGGCGGTGACCAGCTTCGGACGAGGGTCGTGGTAGATTACTTCGAAGTATCTACTGAGCGACCCAAATCATTAGCTGCTCGTGCTAAATTATGGAGTAATTATAAAAGTCACAGCACCGTGAAGTTTCTCATCGGGATCTCACCGTCCGGAGCAGTCACGTTCCTATCTCGAGCATAGGGCGGACGGGCCTCCGGTAAGATCATCACGCTGCAGAGTGACCTTATAGATCTAGTGGAACCGCTTGACGTGATTCTCGCTGACCGGGGTTTTCTTGTCCGGGATGAGATGGCTGCTTTAAATGTAAAAGTAGTAACACCACATTTTACTCGGGGGCAGCAGCGACAAATGACACAGCAGCAGGTCCAGGAATCGCGCCGCATCTCTCGTGTCCGCATACACGTAGAACGTGTGATTGGAAGGGTGCGGCGGAACTTTCGTATCCTCAACGGGGTGCTGCCGGCTAATCTTTTGCCGCTCATTGACAATATCGCTGTTGTATGCTGTGGACTGGTAAACCTCCACCATGGCATTGTTGGCTGAACGGAGAGTCCAGCAATGTAGTGCTTATTTGTAGCAACACGTCGTCCTGCAACTGACACTGCCGGACAACACTTTGGCGACCTTTTCTAGGCGCCGGTGCCGGTTTTCTTTTCGGAGGGGGCGGGGGTAGTGGGAAGGCGACACTTCAGGTAATCGATCTTTCAGGGTCGCCGCGGGTCTATGGGGGGAGGGGCACCTATCCCCGTTTGCCCCCTTTTTCCGCCCATACTGTGTATTATTGTGAGCTTGTTGACAGGCTGATGGCTGATTATTGTGAGCTTGTTGGCTTCTATGCTGCAGGGACAATGAGAACCGATGACGTAGTCGGCACGGTGTCACTTTTGTACTGGTCATTGAGTACCTTCTGTGCTTCATGTGTTGTTAACGATTGTTTTCGCTTGGTTGACTGTATGTTCAGTGAAATGATTAGAACTCATGGATTTCAGAAAATAACATTTATCTGTTTTGTGAAACTGTTGTTGGTATTTGAA
The DNA here is from genome assembly GCA_034440635.1 of Lepas anatifera. NCBI lineage: Eukaryota > Metazoa > Arthropoda > Thecostraca > Lepadidae > Lepas > Lepas anatifera. The sequence goes on from JAOTON010002234.1 coordinate 24,586, forward strand.
ATATTGGGTGGTACCTATACAGTGCGCAACTGCTCTCATATTTTGTAAGCTAGGTACGAGGAGGCAAAACAAGACTGAGACGAAACAAGGTTGTCAAGAGTCGCCATCGGATCCTGGAAAAGCATGGTCTGACGGCATGACCCAACAGCCTCAATACGGTCACAACCCGGTACCACAACCATTCTGAAAAGAGGCGGTCCCACCCAAGCCAATGATAGAAGCGCCATATTTAATGAACATCGCGACCGCAGCGCTGTCCGAAACCACCTAATGTCACTTAATGATTTGTTACTCTAGCGACAGCATAGCACATATCATAGCATATGGAAGAACCTATTTTGATAGCAGGGCTGGCAGGACCTCTGTGACATAATACCGTCTTAAAGACTCTAACATTTCTCGGATGAAGGCCTCATCCCGTTCCACTATGACTAGAAGTGTTCCTTTGTTGGTTAGCACTCCTAACACACACTCCGTAACACCACATAAATGCATCTGGCCCTGCACCTGCGCGTAGTATTTATGATTTTTCCGGAGCTGCTTCGTGTCATCCAGATATGATACACCGTCAGGCTCACTCTCCCTCATCGAGTAAGGACTCATACTTACTCCGTTGTCTCATAGAGGAAAAACGTAAGCCACATTTTTCAATTTTGAGATTTTCGTATCATTCGATGCAGACAAGCTGCATCTACTTATCAATGCTTTGACAAAGTTCCCTTAATTTTTGGTTATATAATATTTTCAATTCAGTTCCACGGCTCCGCTAATGTTAGCCAAGAGAAAAAGAGCTCTCCTGTAAAATACTCTGAATGTGACACACTTTTCTTCCCTTGGATGGCAGTACCATGCCAGATGAGAAGACTCAAAATTAACAAATTTGGCAATTAAATGATGACCACCTCCTGGCATTCAATAGTTTCAGAGAGGGAAATAATAATAAGTAAAGCTTGAGCCAGGGCAGAGCACTAAATCCTGTGTCTGGGTAGAGCTGAACTCGGGATGCTGCACATGCAAAATGTCATTGGCTTGGCCGAGTGTTTAACGAAATATGCAGGTACACTGCCAATGCCTGCTAAGCAACTGAAAAATCAACAAGAAATATGCATGGCTGCATGCTCTTGTAAAGTCACAATAATATACAATCTATACATCAAATGATTTGAAGAGGAGAGGTTTTATGAATTATCAACACAGATGATCATTACTTTACCAGCCCACGTAACTTACCCTGCCATGCATGTGCAGTGTGCAGAAATAACCTCCCCCATTGCTGTGCACAGTATCCATGCTGAGTATGGCTGTGCCTTCTGGCCAACTCTCTGGCTGGGAAGAACTTTGGCCTTGATGAAAACTGCATCATCACAGGCTCTTGCTGTGAGCAGTTCCTGGACGAATCCATTTTCGAAGTAGTTGTGAGCCTCCAAAGACCTATAAGCTTTCAGCTGCTGGTTTGTGTAAAACCCTGTCTTCAGAACACAGTAGCAAAATATGTCCGGAAAAGTGACACATGGCAACGATACGAGTTCTCGGCTCCACTTTTCACTGGCTACTTCATAGTACGGGTCGAGCAACCGTCTTCCTTTGTAGGTCAATTTCTCGCCATATCGCTTGCTGTCCGCGACAGTGATAGGCTCTATTAAGTTCTTCTTGTTTGCCTCCATCATGCTGATTGATTCAAAATCCCTTCAACGTTCAAATTCCCAATTTAACGATCCAAATTACACCACGCAAACATCCCCTCCAATGCTATCTAGCGCACCTGGCCGGCGTCGGTTGGGCACCAATATGGCGGCCGCAGAGCCTATGACGTCATCAGGAAACACTTCTATTGTTACATTACAAACTAGAGGTGGGACTTTCTAGGCCCGGGGGCCCGGGGCAAAAGCCCGGCCCAGGCCCGCGGGCTTTGACCGGGCCTGAAGGCATGATTTAAGCCAATGCCGGGCTGATAACGGGCTTCACCCAGGCTCATTCCGGGCTTCAACTGAACTGGGACTTCAGTCAATTTTCTGTAAGTTAAATAAGCCTTTTTCAGTACAGACCTAGTTTTTTCCACTGAAACATAATCTTATTCATGCACCAGCAGCTCTTCAAAATGCATTTATAATTAATTTTGAGACTTTTAGACATACATCAGGAATGTAAAAGCATGAAGCTCTAGCTTTCTATCTGTTACTCATGCCAGGGTCAAAAGCAAGTTACTTAAACCTGAATCAATATTTAAAATCAAATATTGAATAATGCCTACAGTTGCACACATCCATGCCGTACTGTCATCTTATGAATATCCTGATTACTTCAAAATCTTCAAGTCATATATGGGTGAACAAAATATAAATTGTGATAGCATATTTGTTACTTCCATATTGTCAGTATACCATTTCAAAGGAAGTCATTTAACCAATTTGCTGCTAACATATTGATATTAACACATAGCTCTAGCTAGAAAATTCTTTCCAGAAGATTTCTGCTCCAGGTAAAAAGAAAATGTTATTTATGGAGCCATTCCCATGTCCTCTACGAAAAATGGTGAAGTAAATATGTCAGGTACAAACTATCTAGTGGGAGCCCATAATTGTCAAATTGGCCTGGTAACTCTAGCTGCAAGAACAAATGTTGATAAGTTTGACCGACCCTTCCACAGCTTCATCTTGCTCTTTCATTGCCCAAAAGATGCAGAATCCACTCAGAAAAAGCTAGTATAAGCAAGGAAATAGGCACAAAGAAAACATGTTTTTGATCGAAGTACTTCAAAACATAAATTAGTCAGTTATGGGGAGATACTGGGGAGAGCAGTCAGCCTTAGAAGGAACCTTTGAAATTACACCAAAACATGAATATACTTGACATTATGTGTTGCATTTTCCTTGTGGAGATACTTCCCTGGCCTCTATGAAATACAACTTCTATTATAAGCTTTAAACATAACAGCACTTCCTTCCCAAGATACCTTTACTTTACACTTCCCTCCCACCACACTAAAAATGTACAGAAACGTAGGAATACAGAACACAAAAACAGAATATCCAAATTATGGCAGATTCCGCGACCTTGAGCAGCTTGTAAAGCCAAGCCAGAAAAGCGTCATATATGAAACAAGTGCACAAAAAGTGGCCTATTCTCAGGAACAAAAGAAATGCACCACACACTTTGTGCTTATTTTTTAAATGTGTGAAATTTTAAAATGAATATTAAAAAGTCTTGGAATATTTTCGCTGAAATAAACTTACTACTCTGGTAAATTTTGGTGAAAAATGTTTTCATAAATGCTGCTCTAATGTAGACAAGCACGGCGCTTCAGATACCTACAAAGCGCAAGCCCGTAAAATACAACAAAACAAACAGAATAGTGTTCAAGCCCAAATGGTGATGTGGATGGGATTGAGTTGTTTTTTTTGTGTCAGATTTAATTTTTGGTGGAGATTGGTGCAATATTTTTATTCAATGTTTGGTGCAAACCTGTGGAAAACTAGTGGTTCCTTATCAAGATAGTTATTTATGGCTGGTGGTTTGATAATTGTATATGGCTGATGGGCCTTGTTCATATTGGCCTGTTGGCTTACCTACTTTGCAGACCGGGCTGACCCAAGCAGAACAATCTTTTGACTATCTTCCAAGCTGTTTAGTGACTAAACTAAAAGAAAATGTTCACATGTATCAATTGAGGGACAATGTGAAGGATTTTTGGTTCATTCACAGCCATTCCGCCATGATATTCTGAAAAGTTTTAGCTGAAAACTTGTCACTGCTCTCTCCTCTAATCATAAACATTATTGGAACTCAATTGTGAGGCTCGTGCCAGCATATAATGGTTTATAAAAGTGCAAAGATGGAAGAAATGTCTGACATGAGTGGACTTATTTCATCCCGATTCTTATAGCTGCCATGTGCATACCTCTATCTAGAATGCCCTTTGTTTTTATAAGGTGATGCTGGTCATTAACTGAAGTAAGCTTGCATCATAAGCAAGCCATGTTTCATACTGTGTTTTTCAGTATCATTTTCTGCTGAATTATTAAGATAGCTGAGGCTACTGATGCTACATGCACCTTTTTAATATGGTTTTGGGTGAAACCAAAAGTTTTTACAGGATAAATTTGCTTAAAACATATATTTGAAACAGCTTTAAAGTAAATAAATGTTGTATATAGTCGTTAATGGTTTTCCATGATACCGGGCCTTCCCGGGCTTGATAATCCATTTCTTCCACAAACCGGGCTTGTGACGGGCTTCTAAAATCAGCTGCCGGCCGGGCCCGGGCCCGGGCCTGCAAAATTGCCCGAAACTCCCACCTCTATTACAAACAGCACGCTCATGAACTGCTCGAGCAGTATGGAATCCGCTTCATGACAAACTTATTCGAAGCATACGAACAACATGCAGATGAACTCCCTGATGTCATCCAAGAACAGCTGATCCGACACTTCGCGGATGGGTTAAAAGATTAAAGGATTAGAGCAGCCTTGATTCAGAAGGAGCTGAAAACATGGCTCGTACAATAGAAATAGCACTAGAGGCAAAGAGAAAAAATATCGTCGTAGATAAAAAGGGCCTCTGCTGACCCCAACCCCCAGGCAGAGGAGCCAATGGACATAAATTCAGTGCAGAACATCAAAGAGACAAAAAACAAAGTGCTTTCAGAATTCAAGCCTGCCTTAGCCGACTTGAAACCAAATTTGACCACGCCCCCGTACCCTCAGGCGAACCAGGTGCTAAACCAAACAAACCCGTCCCACCCGCAGCAGTCTAGTGCTCTGCCACATGAGCAGGGAAGGCGGCTGTCGGCGCCGATTCAGGCATTGTCTGCAGGAGCGTGCAAGGGGTGTGGGTACGCATAAGGTAGCATAAAGGCGAGGAGAGAACAGTTAGAATTGGAGTTAAAGCTTGCCGAGATGGGTCAGGACGTGGAACATGATCCTGTGATTAGATCCTTGGGTGTAAGAGGGGCCCCTGAACGTGATAGGGCAGGTAGCATGCCGGGGGGTTTTTGCTAAGCATATTCTGAGGTCGCACCTGCCACCCACCGAGCTTGCGGTAATTTCTGGAAACGTTCAGGAGTATCGCCCGTTTATCCGCTCGTTCCATACACGGGTTAGTAGTAAAACCGGGGATAAACTAGAGCGCTTGCATTTTTGTGTGCCATTTCACGAAGGGAGTTCCCAACCAGATTGTAAAGGCCTGTCTGGCATTGGGCGAAGGTGGTTTTGACGAGGCTATGAGGCTCCTTGAGCAGCGGTATGGCGATCGGCATGCTCTAGTCGAGTCGTATGTGGACCGCCTGAGGTCATGGGCTAGGATTCCAGCAGGGGAAGTTAAGGCTTTAGATAAGCTGGTCCTATTTCTGACCGAGGTTCTCAATTCTATGTCTGGGGTAGAGAAGGGAGAGCTAGAGCACCCGCGCACTCTAATAGCGATCGTGCTTCGCCTCCCAACTTACCTACAGGATAGATTTGCGCGCGAAAGTGATCGCATTCTGCATCCGGACAGCATGGTGACCTTAGCTGGTCTTGTTAACTTCCTCTCCGCTGAGGTCAGGGTCAAATGGAACCCCATCTTTGGCGCACGTAGTTTGGAGTCACAGGGCAAGGGTGTCATGGGGGCAGAGTCTGGGCAGACCCGTCATAGAGTGAATAGAGTAGGCATGACAGCTGTAACCGACGCGACCACTAACAAGTGCCTCTGCTGTGGTGGTGCTCATTCCGTAGACACATGCGAGCAACTCCGGTGGAGACCATTTGAGGATAAGATTGGGTTTGTCTGCAGCAGGAGGCTGTGTTTGCTTGCTTGAAGCCTGGCCACAGGGCCACATTCTGCAAGAATAGGCTCCGCTGCACGGTGTGTGGGCTGTTCCATGCCACACTTTTGCACAGAAACACAGCAGGCGCAGCTTCTAAAGCACAGCCATCGATACGCTCTGGCCAGCCATCCGAGGAAACGAGCAAGAATGCTGAAGCCGATCATACCGTAGGCAGTGTTGGTGTAAGTGTAGTGAGTACCCAACCGATCACGATGATGCCTATAGTTCCTGTCTGCTTGAGGTCCTGTCACGGGAAAAGAGATAGTAGTAAATGCTTTCTTGGATCAGGGGTTTTCGGGCAGTTTTGTCTGCAATAGGATAGCTAACCTTTTGGATCAGGATCGTAAGGAAGTTGTCATTTCCATAGATACGGTCGCCAATCAGAAGCAGAAGGTGAGGTCATCTCTACTTGATGGCGTGAAGGTAGGACCGATCTCGTCCAGCGACATGTTCGCTTTTCCACCTCTGTTGACTCTCGATAGAATCCCGGTGTCACAAGAGGATAGATGTAAGCCTCAGCAGCTCGGTCAGAGGCCTCATCTTAGGGATTTGACGTTCCTCAGCCTGAGTCAGATGTAGAAGTCATGATTGGCTCGAATTGTGTTCACCTGCTTCTAGCACGAGAAATTCAGGAACCAGTGGATGGGGAGTCAGGAACTGTAGCAGTAAAGATGTATTACGGCTGGTACGTAGGGGGTAAAGGCGCGGCTGGTGAAGGCTCTAGCACGCAGTGTAATGTCAACTTTCTTAGGATTAACGATTCAGACGTCTGTGGAGATTCAAGGGGAGAGGAGACGACTGATCTTTTCTATAGGCTACATGAGCAAGATCTCAAAAACCTAGCTGAGGAAGTTAAGCAGTTTTCCGTAGTGGACCTGGTCAGGATAGAGGAGGCGATGAAGGGCCGCAGGGGGCAAATAAGTCACTTTGTATGGGAGCGGGGGACGAATTTTTCTAGCTGCCAATCGTGAGCTGAGGTGCCAGAACGTTTCAAGGAGGGAGAATCGTTTTCTCATCGATCGAGACAGGTGCAGTTACTTGCAGACTTGTTATGGAATACTTTCCCACGCCGCAGAAGCGTCGAAGAGGGAATAGGGAGATGCGCTATCTTCATAAGGGGGATATAGTACTCTTGAATGTACCATATTTTCACAGTTGTCAAAGAGCTAAGCCGTGACATGATTCTTGGCATCGATTTTCTGACAAATCGCAAGGCTCAACTAGATTTTGAGAGCAACACTACGACCATTGGAAGACACGTGTAACCCTTGAAAAGGAAGACTGATACTGACAAAGAGTGTGTGCACCTTGTGAGATTATCAGATACAGTAAATGTGCATCCTAGATCGCAAATTAAAGTAAATTATTTCATCTCAAAACCAAAAGAAACCAGATAAACAGTTTGAGATATCCCAACTGTATTCCTCCCCATATTTGACTAAGGAACTAGCCCATGCATTATGCTGCCCAATGCTATCGTGAGAAAAACCAAAAATAAACACATCAGACAACAACACAGAAGATGAAATTGACATAAAAACAATATCAAATAATATTACTGAGTAAAGCCTCAGCAGAAGAGCACAAGTAAGCCACGTTCAAGTTCAATCACATTCCGGAACTTGAGAAGTCCTGTTTAGTGGACGTATTGGACGTATTCGTCTTGAAGGACAGTGAACTGACTCACAAATGCTCTAAAAATTAATATTCATACAAGGAATCACCTGCCCATTCGGCCAAGGCCATAATGATTACCTCTATCACATTGGGTAATGCTAGACGAACATATCAAAGAAATGCACGATTCAGGAATTATACGACACAGTTATTCGCCCTGCCCATCCCCAGTGAGTATTATGCCCAAAAAGGATGAAACATAGCGAGTGTGCATAGATTTCCGAAAAATTAACGCAGTTACGATCATTCCGGCACCCAGTATCCCCAATACAGAGGAAATTCTGTACGCGTTAGGCAGATATAAGTACCATAGTTGCTTGGATCTCAAGTCCGGGTTTTGGAAAGTCAACGTAACAGACAAGGATGTCCAGAAAACCGCTTTTTCGATCGGAAATCAGTCATACGAGTTCTTAAAAAATTTCATTTGGATTGGCAGGTGCCCCAGCGTATTTCAATAACCTCATGAACAAGGTACTAGGGAAAACAAGCTCTTCCTGAAGGCTTTATTGATTACATAAGGTTTTTGAGAGAAGTTTGAAAAAACAACATTTCAACATCTTAATATAGTCTGTGACAAATTGAGGAAAGCAAATTTGAGATTAAAAATCTCAAGGCGTGACATTTTGCACTAAGAATGGAATTATCTAGGTTATGTCTTGTCAGACAAAGGAATCTCAATAGACCCAAACAAAATTGCAGTCATCAAAGACATGAGAACGCCCGCCAGTGTGAAAGATGAGGCTTCCTTGGTATAGCATCTAACTTCCAGAAATACGTTTCTGAGTGTGGAAAAAAGCACGACCCCTCACAATCTTGACAAAGAAAAACGCTAGATTTAAGTGGAGAGAAGAAACACAACTTGCCTTCGAGGCGCTGAAGGTGTTTAACCAAAACACCAATCTTGACATTTCCCGATATTTCTCAACTTGTCCAGTTGAACACGGACGCAAGTTAGCTTGCAATAGGCTCAGTATTGATACAACAAATGGAAGGTAGACCAAGGGCCATACCAAACGTTTCACATTAATTTACCGAGGATCAACAGAAATGACCAACAATTGAGAGAGAAGCCTATGCAATCATTTTTAACCTGCAGAAATTAAGATCAATCGTTTTGGGAACGGATATTACCATTTTGACCGATCACAAGCCTTTGAAATATCTGTTCACCGGTGAAATGAACAACCCTCGCATTCAGAGATGGGCTATCATGCTCGGAGGATTTGGTTGCAAAATTGAATACATTTCCGGCCAACAGAATATCACTGCCGATACTCGGTCTAGATTACAAGGCACTATTTAGCGTGATGAAACCCTAGTTGAGACTGACAATTTCGACTGGAGGGGGAGGACGCAAATGTAATAGATACTGCACATTTTTCAACAGACAGTGCAGAGATTGACGATGAACAGAAACCTGCAGCGGACCATTTGCTACGGTCTGACACATTCGACCTCGCACAGCTGGGGAGTCTGCAAAAAGAGGATAAACAACTAAAGGAGATTATCCAGGCCTGCACCGACAATGACAAAAACGCCACGCCACAAGTTATGCGCGACCGATTTTATATCCAAGATAACGTTCTAGACCAAGTCAGCCCCGGAACAAAGACGAGACCGGATACCCATCTTCAACTGGTATTACCCCGTGCCTTAAGCAGAGAAGTTATTGCCGAACTGCATGACGGTTATTTTGGAGGACACTTAGGAATAGAGAAAATGGCTGAAAATTTCCAAAATTGTACTTCTGGCCTGACATGTTAAAGGAAATCAAAGATTACGTATTGACTTATGAAACGAGTTAAGAAATGAAACAGCTCATTGAGCACTGCTTTCCGCTGACCGGCAGCTGTGGGTTGCGGTGCCGCGCGGCAGCGGATTGTGCGCCATTTTTTCGAGTGAACAGTGAATTGTAGTCCCTGTGTGTTCCGCAGCAGCTGGATGAGCGCTAGTGGCGTGTTGTCATCGGCGATTATTTCCCCGCACAGCCGCCAGACTTCCAGGGGCGCTAGCGTCGATTCGATGGATGTTTTTAGAACAAATTGAGCTTCCGGTATTACTATTTATCTTTGAATGACAGACCTGTTAAAATCTGTGAATTTTTCTGTAGTTTTGTTGAATAGTGAATTGTGTTAAAGCGAGTTTTGAAAAGATTAGAGGCAGTTTTGAAGTATTAGTGAGGTGTTTCGAGTATGTTTTTGCTGTGTTTTTTTTTGTTTCCTCTATGACATGAGTTTCCGATATTGTAACCTTGGGTTCTGTTTTTACTTTGCCTGAGTAAAGACGTCTCTGATAAAGCTCGCCAATAAAGGAGTAAAAGTGGTCTAATTTAATTTATTGAGAGTACAGAGGAATAAAGCGGAAAGGCAAAGAGAAAGGCTATAAGCCACGAGCGGAGAAGTGGTACAGTGAGTAAAAGTTGAAGTGAAAACCAAATAAAGTACGGTACCAGGAAATCCGGGGTAATTTGGGCTTTTTGATAATTCAATGCCGTTGTTGTTGATGAATACTGGCTGTGAGATTTTCGGTGAGATTTTGAGAGCCTTGCAAGTGGCTTGAAGTGTGTTTGAGCCAAGTTTGAGTGATATGCACGGTTTTATTTGTGCCGTGGTGTTGTGATCTCATATAGAGAGTTATGTTATGACATCTCTAGAAGTCCCTTCACAGAGGTACCTCTGGAGAGTTTGTGTTCAGTGTTTTGGACTGCCACTTTGCAGGGCCTCCGAAATGCAATACAAAGCGTGATGGCGGATGTTTTCATATATTCTACAGAATAAAACATGGCGACCCCGATGATATTTCGTTGAATTACGAACTTACGCTACTTATTTACGTTCGTTACGCTGTACCTTTTCATTTCAAGTTACATTCGTCGGTGCTTCACGCTCATATACTCGTACAATGGAAGGTATTCAGGCACCTGTGCCATTTTGTCTTCACCAGGGCGTGCTCCCGTACTATTCTCGCAATGGAGATTTTCTTTTGATACCTACCTACTGGCTGTTGGTGGGTAAGCCTTTTCGGAGGATCGGCAAGTGGTTTGTGCTCCTACACTGCCTGGGGCAAGAAGACCAGCGTATATACCGCACTTTGCCCGACATCTCTCAGCTTGATCGGGAAACTGCTCTCCAGTACACCATGCGGCGCCTGGAAGGCCATTTTGAGCCTCAAGTCAACCCCATTGCCTCCCGTTTCAAGTTCCGCCGGAGACGGCAGCAGGTTGGCGAGTCAACCGTGTTACAAGAGACGCATTCAACAAAAGAAGTAGAGAATAGATGGAAGTCCGAATGGGCTGGTAATATATTCTTTTCTCACGATAATACTGGCCACCAAGCTGGAGTGGCAGTGTTTATACCCTGCAATCTTCCTTTTCAGGCTCAAAAGCTGAGTTTCGATGATGCCGGACGAATTATTTGCATTAAGCTTTTGACGGAGCCAGATCCTTTTATCGTTTCTAGACTAGCATTCAAGAAGTGAAGTTCGATCGCTTCGGCTGTTTTTAACGATTCTGATCCACAAGGAGAAGAAGCAACAGCCGAAGGAAACAAAGTGGCGGGAAGGATGCAGTACGAGGAAGAAACATTTCTTTAGGACTTTCATGTTTAAGTGAAATAAAGCTACTAAAAATTCTTCATTTTTCCCCTATTCTGTTCACTCACTAGTTGTGGATAATAGGCTCTGTATTTAACATCCTCGCCCACCCACACTCCAGCGTGGCGTATGGACACGTGACATATGATTTGATAGGCACTGTCCGAGAGGCAACACATCATGTACAGTCCCCCGCAGTTGAAATTGTCATAACTAGGCTCGACTGGTTTAACATGGATATCTCGGAGCCCATAGTACTTCTAGCTTTACGGACCTAACATAAGGTGTATTTTTTTCAAGAGCTTTCCAATGGTCCCCATTATTTTTTAATCTGACACCTGTGAGAGAAAATATGGCAAAATTACTGATTTTGCTGCATTCTGACGGGGCAGTCTTTGGCTGACTTGCCACCGCCTCTTCTAATCCCCGGCCCTTCGCTCGACCGGCACGCATACCTGGGTCACGTGATTACTACATGCTTAAATCGACAGGTGCAAGGTCACACGTAGTAAGTAGTGTGTAGCGCGCAGGGGGCACAGCGTTTTGAACTGAGGGGATCAGTACCGTCCCGCAGTTGTATAGCCCCAGGCGGTGCGTCCAGTGACCGAGGCACCTGGGCACGGAGTTGCGAGACTGGGTATGTCTGAGCTGTGGCTTCAAGCAATGTTACCAGCCTCATAAGGCTCGCAGCTTCATTCCTGAAATATTCAGTAGGGTGGATTTGAGTTCATTGGGCTTGAAAAGCTACCCAGCGACCGGATTGCTGCTATTTAACCCTCGGTCCGTGGGGGGTGTCTGAACATCCCCCTTCGGGCTTTTCCGGCCGCACCAAAAAAATGGCGGCATGAGGCGCGGCCATACTAGGCACACCTTACCTTTTATCAATTTTACAACTTGTCGCGAAAATTGAATTTTGGGTTATCTCAGGTTAGGTCACCATTGCAGGTCGAGTGCCCTCACCTCCAAAAAAATAAGATATTGTAATTAAGAACAGGGTAAATCTATCCAATTGAAACTCATATTACATAATGGGCCCACCGCGCAATACCAAATATCCTCGGGGATTTTTAACACGTGCATTGACGAGGGTGTGAGTGACCTTTGCTTTGACAGGTGGCGAGTGCTCGCCTCCCTAAGACCTCAAATACCGCTCTGAATAGCAAAAAACGGTAAGCGAAATAGCCCATGCAAATTCTTATCAAAAATATCTGGACTTTTTTGGGTCAGGTCAAACTTAAGGTCACTAGAGGTCAAGGTATATCACCATAGGGATAACATATATGTATATATATATATATATATATATATATATATGAAGGTTTTCAGTCACTACAACTGAACTAGCAAATATAGAGCAAAACAATCTAGACTATTGGAATCCTCACAGCTATCCAAATCGAATGATAAATATATATAATATGGCATTGCTAGGCCAAATCATGTCAAATATAGGATTTGACCTACCTGAGGTCAGGTAAAAGTCAAATTAGGTCATAATGTTATCATTATAATTGCAAGGGCAAGACAAACCCATCGGCGTTACAATAAACTCTCTACCACCATCCATTACTAAATTATTCAAGTTAAACCATTTTCCCATGTATTTCCAAAGATGTCATAGTTCGTACCTGACCTTAGGCCATCGATATGAAAAATGCCGGCCCATTATATGACATGAGTTTTAATTAGATAACTTCACCCTGTTCAGACTTGTTCTATCCTAAAGTTTTGTTGAGGTTAGGCCACTTGACCTGCACTGGTTACCTGATCTGAGGCTACCCAACCACAAAATTTAGTCAAAAGTTGTAAAATGATCAGATATAAGGTATGTCAAGTGCAGCGGCATTACGCGCCTCCATTTATATTTTATCTCCGAAAAACCAGAGGGGGCAGGTACCCGCCCCCCGCATCAATACGCGTGTTAATGTCGATGACCGAGGATCCTGGACACAAGTGACAAAAACAGCAACAAAATGCAGACCATATATTGATCCTAATTTCGACCTAATAATGACCTCTCCGTTGGAAATGTATGGAGAAGGCGGAAATTGTGGCAAAACCTGGCTCTATTTCTGTAGACACAGCTTAGAATACCTTCCAAGTCTCGAAATCGTAGGATGGGGAGCTGAGTTTTTTGCACGCAATGTTTCTACAGCGGAGTCGAAATTGGGAACGCAGCACAAGGCGTGGTTCCGATCTGGTGCTAAACCCCATTTTGCTAGTTGTCAGAGGTAAATTAATTCTGGGAAGTGAAATTACATCAGGCTTCATTTCACTCGAAATACTCGGATATTTTTAAAATGCGTAAAGAAATGGAACTAAGTTAAGTACAGGTACAGATGGCCGTTGATCGAGCGGTACCCGCTCGGTTTTTTCTGAGTAAATAGCTGGAGGATGACATATCAATTCCCCCCAAAAAACTGAATGCTACAACCAAAAGTCTTTCGTTTTACAGTTCCATATACAGATGGCCTAAGTCAATGTAGCGGCATGCTTTTTTAGTGGAAGGGCTTAAACCCATCATAATACTTCGCGTATGTCACTTCATCAGCTCATCAAAAGTTATGAATAGGCCAGGTAGTAGGGAGTGTCATTCCATGTTCAAAGCATAAAAGTAATAAAACATAGAAACATAATACTAAGCATAATAGTATATCAAGGATGGATTTACGTTTGATCATAAATCATAATTTTTAAAGTTTTCAAACATATTTTGGTTCTGATTTGGCATATTTGGCCGTCAACTTGCCCGTATCTAGCACATGTGATATCTAGCTACCTGGCAACGATGCTGACCTGATCCGTGGTCCATAGGCGTAGGATGATGTGGGCCATGGTAATTAGGGCCACCCAAATGTATTACTTTTCACCTTTACCCGATGACGTCAGATGCCAATAACTACCCTAACATCGTTGTTCCCTACTCCCTACTATCTGGACTACGCCCTTGCTATGATATCACCAATACCATTGCTAGCGGCAAAAGCGGATTGACGAGGGTTCAAGGAAGGACCTCAGTGCCCGTCGGTATTGCATCCCACTAACCATGGAGCCAGAGTTTAGAGCGAACGTAGGAGACCGCATGCTTGCTATCCGACTGGTGGAGGGCGGGCACAGCCTGGCAGCAGCTGCCCGTGAGGTGGGTCGCGACGCGCGGACGGTAGCTGTCTGGTGGCGGCGCTACAACGACGAAGGTCATGTCAACAACCGGCACGGTGGTGGAGGACCGCGCGCTAACACGGTCGCGCAAGAGCAACAGATCGTGGAGCTGGCCAGGGAGCAGATCTTCATTACGGCACCCCAAATCAAGGGGACACTCCAGCTGGACTGTGGCGTGGATACCATACGACGGTAAGACATTTTCTGGACTTGTGTAACGCATAATCTGATAAGTTAAAACTTCACCTGTTCATTTCCATTCACATATCATGTAAACCTCGTCCACTTCATGATGTTGAGGATTCACGAATGTAAGTAGACCACCATTTTCTCGTCGTCTTTAAGTGTTTATTATCCGAGTGTGCATTGTATCCATCTATCATCGTTGCACTATATTTTCCAGCGTACTCCGTCGAGAAGGTCTCCGGGGACGGGTGGCAGCCGAGCGCAGGCTGCTGACGCCGGCAAACACCGCGGCCCGGCTGGCGTTTGCTCGGACAAACCTGGAGGAGCATCCGGATAACGCCAACTGGCGTACCGTGATTTTCACGGACGAGAGGACGTCCGACACGGGGAAGCACGGCCGCCAGATAGCGTACCGGTACGTATTCCTGCGAATATTGTGATGATGCATGAGTGAACTCTTCTGATTTATTTAACTGTCTTCATGTGAAGCCTTTGCAAACTTCTGCTGACAATTTGCGTTTTGATATTTATATCAGCAATAGTAGATTGAGTAATAGAAGACTTAATTTAGGACGATCCAGGAATTTTTTTGGGGAGAGGGCCTGGGCGGCTTGTGCCTCCCCGCCATTGCCTCGGATCGGCCTCCGGCTATGCATTTACTTCAGGCCCTCTGACATTTTGTTTTTGTGGTGGGGGCTTGTGCTCCCCTGTCTCTTAGGATCCGCCACTAATTGAGTCATATTTGTCGTAATTAACAGATAGAGATCCTTGTGATATCACTCCTTTTACAGACCTTGATGACACACTTTTGCAAAAGTGTTGACGAATGAAGAGTCGAACCTAATGATTTTTATTTCGCCGATCAGTGTTCAGGAATGAATAAATAATGTTTCAGCTTCATAACGGTTATATATATCGCTCACGGCAAATATCAATAAAATCCGCAAAACTTTCGGTTTTAGTAAAGCTTCATCGGTGGTCCTGCTGATGCAGCTTTATAGATAAATGTGGCAAGGCTTAGTGGAACTACTGTGTGAGCACCTTGATAATTTTTACTGGTTTTCTTTTGCAGCGAGGCAGGAACCCGCTACCACCCGGCAAACGTCGCCCGGCGCCAGCATAGTGTCCGTGTGACGGTCCACGTCTGGGGATGGATAGACGGACGGGGCCGCGGCACCCTGCATCGGATCGGACGGAGGTTCAACCAGCATACATATATGGACCTGCTGAGGAATGAATTCCTGCCGGCCGTGCGAGAGATGAGGGAGACGCCAGTCCTCTTCCAGCAGGACAACTCTCCCATCCACAACGCTCGCCTGGTGCGGATCCTGCTGAAGGAGGAGGACGACCTCCAAGTGGTCCCTTGGGTCGCCCGTGGCCCCGACATGAGTCCCATAGAAAACGTGTGGGGCCATATGACCAACTTTCTGACACCTAGACTGCGGGACCAACGGATGACGGCCGACGAGTTGTGGGCGGCGGTGCTGGAGGTGTGGGAGAAGGTGACGCCAGAGCTATGTCGCACCCTGGCCGACTCGGTCACGAGCCGCCTGCAGGCGGTGGTAGAGGCAGACGGCCAATGGTCGGGATATTGAACTGCAGTGATAGCCAGTCACTCGGAGTGACTGACTGGTCATGTGACTGGTGTAGTGGCTGACGAGGCTTCAGTGTTTAAGTACCGTCGAACAGGTTTCACCGATAGTGTATGAGAATAAAAATAACGTGTTTATATCAGAGTTTTACTTTCTCCTAATTCCCATGATAAATTGGAAATAGTTTGGAATCACAGGAGTCTTGAAAGAACAGATTGTGTCAGGACATACCTATGCAGTGCCCTGACTCGTCACCAGTTCTACGGATCCTTCTTCAGTGGGATTAAATTTTGCGTTCTCTACATGGCATGCTTGCTCAGGCGGTCAAGGGTTAGTAAAACTGGCATGGAACTGTATAAATAGTTTTAGGATGCGACGGCCGTTGTTCCGGCGAGAAATGTTTAACAACATGAAGTTACTTATTTTATTTACATGAAGTTACTATATTTACCGAAATCAACGAACAGCCCGCCAGCATTTCATATGGAAAATACACACGCCGAGATGAAGCCTCCAGTAACACTTAAGTTACAGTTAGAGCTCACCTAAGGCAGAGCCGCCAGTACCGGAGTCCTGCGTGACAAATACAGCCCCCGTCCACTTTGAACTGGAAATATATGTCTAACTTGAGGTTTTCACTAAAATAGCTCACAGGCCCGCATGTAGGGAATAAAGATATCTGGGTAATTCCATGACAGATCGACCAAGTCATAACACCCTACCTCTCAGATTTCCGTGAAAATTTGTTAACAGGGTTATCTGGGGCGTAGGATCCCGGTATGATAGTAAAAAAATTGGGAAAAATTCGGTTTTGGAGCTATTGCCAAAATAAATTTTGGGTGTGTTGAAAAAAACATATTTTTGAATGTTTATATCTCCCAGATGCTCGGTAGAAACATTATAAAATTAAATATTTTTGGAATGCCAGAGAGCTGGGCAAAACCAATATGGAGTTAAATTTTGAGAAAAAATAAAATGTCCCCCAAAAAATATGAAAAAATATTTTTGAAATTGATTTTTTTGAATGTGGCCATTAAAAATTTCAAATTTTTATTTATTTAAAGCAAAGCTCTATGCATGAGCTTGTATTTCACAAAGTTTTGGAAATATGTTCTTTCTTGATTATTTTATACAATTTTTTTATGATCACTTTTCCCGATTTTTGCCGTCACTCGTACAAATCTGAGCGAAGCCTTGTGCCTTACCCTTATAGAGCTCTAAAACCGACAGATTTGTTTTTGTGATCAACACAGCGTTTAAAAAATTGTTTGTGACCTCAGGTCATTATAATTTCACCCAGTCAGTGGCGGATCCAGGATCGCCGATTTGGGGGGCACATTGCCGAGGGGGCGCCATTTTTTGCCAAGGTGGGCGCCAAATCCTATCGCGTGGCGCCGATTTTCGCATCCTGGGGGGAGGGGGGGTGGGAGTTGAAAATTTTGGGCTTCACAGACCTAGTGTAAAGCAACTTTTCAGGGGGGCGCCATCACCTTTCAGGGGGCGCCGAGGGTCGATCGGGGGCACGTGCCCCTGGATCCCCCCTGGAAGCTTTAGAAAATTATCCATAAATCAGGAGGGAGTCGACCTAAAGCAAATTCAAAGATAACGTGTATGTCCTGATGTAAGGACTCAAAATTTGTGTCGAATACCCGCGTGTGTGGTTAAATCGTGAGAATTGTTTGAAGGTCGACCAATGGCAGGCCTCCTTAAGCGGAAGTTAGGGCATTACGGTCTCCGATATTTGTGGGAGGAATCCCAATCTTTGGTTATTGGAATTATAAGTTATGCAGTTTAATGCTGAATGGGGAAAATAAGCCGTTTCCTTGTTATCATTGTGACACAGTGGCACGACAGGATCGGGAGCGAGATTGACGGGGACGGCGAAGAGCCGAGAGTCGGAGGGTTGTTTGTGCGGGAGGGGAGCGTGCTTATCAGGCGCGAGTACAAAGTCCACATAAAAAGGGTCTCGTCCAAACTCGGGGAATCGGTCAGTCGCTTATTGTTGTCCTTGCCTCAATGCACGGCGGTGGTCCCTGGAGAGTGATATTCGAAAACACTGCAGGATATAGTCGTGAAAATGCCCAGAAATCCAGTGAACTATTGTTATGATCCGTATAAAGTGCATAAGACTAAAGTGACGCGAACTGTTCAATCAGTCAGTCGAGATTTTGCGGAAGCCGTGGGGAAGCCTCAGATACAAGATTCTCATATCTGTTTGTCGTGCCGTAAAAGACTGCTGGAGCCGGATAGAAAACCACTGGAACATGAAGCAAGTGACCAGGGTATCAGTGGTGAGGGGGTTGAAGGCGTCATCGAACCGTCACAGCCGGCTTCATCGAGCTCGTCGGAAAAAACAGCAGAGCCATCAAGCCTCGATACGACCCTGGAGGAGATCGTGAGTGGAGCCGATGCGGCAGTGACAGTTTCTGACGTCATGTCTGTGCTGGATCAAACACCTGTGAGATCAAGTAAGTCTTTGCTTTTTATGGGCTCAATGCGGCACCGTTGTGATTTTTTTGTTGTGTGCTGTGATTTTGATAGTATTCTGATACGATGTAACGAATCAGTTTTCTCATTTATGGGGGGGGGAAGCATGAAAGCAGGTATTCAAAATCTGTAATGAAAAGCTGATCCAAGACAGGCAGAACTTATGTTGTCCAAGTTGCGCTTGAGTTTTTCCATAAAGGTTGTAAATTATAAGGAATCCAACTGCAAAGGTGTGATTTCTGCCCCTCAGTAAGGCATAATGCTATTTTTGCTCACTAGCCTGCATATGAGAACAGTGAAGCAAATAAGTGACTTTCACTATTGAAGCTCATCCGATTATATTCAACCTGTTAAACTTGATTTCCAATGAACTGATCCACTAATATTCACATGTGGGCCAATTTGCCATTAAATCAACAAGTCAGATGAAACCGTGTCCAATTAAGCACACCTTACTTTTACGATGAATGGGGTTGTAAGGTAATAGAACCTTTTCATTTTCAGGGGGCCTTTCAGTACCGCAAAAAGAAAAATGGGAGAAGACAAACTAAGAAGAGCATCAAAAGAGCTGAAAAAGAAATTAACTCAGACCATCGGAGTAGAACTTCCATCACCATCATCATCAAAGACAGCGCGAGAGCAAAAGTCTGACTCAGATTTGCCGAGGTGAGAATGATGTCTTTTCTTCAGTAGCTGCAAAATTTATATCATATGGTCAACATGGCGCAAACTACTTACACAATTGGATGCAACATGAATTTCCCATGTGATTGCCAAATATTCAAAGCGTTACCGTAATGGTACAAGACACATGATTGCTTATAATAGCGTAGGCCATAATACATTCTTGACGTGTTTGTTTAATACTAAATTAATACTGTTCATATTCAACAAATGGATTAATGGATCTCGGTTCATTCAAAGCAGTTCATTATTTAATATTCTTTATCAATTCTGTATTTCAGATATGAAAAACTCATGGATAATCTGAAAGCTGAGTTCGGCGCAACATCAAGCTATCGCAGGCGGCTACAAATTCTGACGTTGTCTCCATTTGGAATAGAGCGTACAGCCGCTCTATTCGAAACCAGTCTCTACATGGTGAAGAAGAGCAGGGCGCTCCGAGAAAAACACGGAATGTTCCCTGAGGTTGCCCAAGTCAGCAAGGGAAAACGTCTCTGCAAAGAGGATATCCGCTGTGTTACCCAGTTTTATGAGTCCGATGAAATAAGTCGACTGTGCCCAGGGGAAACGAGACTGTGTGACAGTCAAAAACGAGGATGGTGTAAAGGAGAAGAAACAAAAACGTTTGATTTTAGGGAATTTGCGGGAGGTATACGTATCGTATATGGAAATTCAGGGAGAAAATACAGTAGGATTCTCCTCATTCGCTGCTTTACGGCCAAAACACTGCGTGCTGCCTGGCCACAGTGGCACACACACCGTCTGTGTTTGTATATACCACCAGAACGCCAAGCTTATGGTGGATGCACTGGGCGTGGTTGGCCTTTCTTATCACGACCTCATAGACATGGCTGTGTGTGACTCCGACCGTGAGGACTGCATGCTTGGGAAATGTGTGAAGTGCCCTGGTAAGGATGGTATCCTCTCATTCATTAAGGTCCTGGAAAACGAATGGGAGGATGATATTCGACTTGACGAAACGGTGACGTATCAACAGTGGAAGAGCACTGATCGCTGCCAGCTGCTGCATGAAGTGGACGAGCGAGACAGCTTCTTAGAAAAGCTGTGTGAAACAATCTGGAAACTTAAAACACATCACTATGTCTCGAAATCGCAGAGTGCTACGTTTAGCGAGCTGAAAGGCAATGTTCAAAACGAAGAGGCAGTGGTGGTTGGGGATTTTTCCGAGAACCATTCATTTATAGTGCAAGACGCCGTGCAGTGCTGGCATTGGGACAAGAGTCAGGCCACTGTCCACCCATTCGTGGCATACTTCAGGGATGGTGACCAAATCGTGCACCAGAGCTTCTGTTTTATTTCTGACGGGCTGAAACATGACACCGCGATGGTACATGCATTCCTGCAGGAGCTGCTCCCGGCTCTGAAAGGTCGCATTCCTGACTTAAAGAGAATTGTGTACTTCTCGGATGGATGCGCAGCTCAGTATAAGAACCGGTTCAACTTGCTAAACATATGTCTTCATGAGCAGGACTTCAATGTTAAATGTGAGTGGCATTTCTTTGGCACATCTCATGGAAAGAATGCGTGTGATGGGATCGGCGGCACTGTGAAAAGAGCCACTGCGCGAGTGAGTCTCACTCGCCCCCTGCGTGGTCAAATCGTCACGGCAGAAGCCATGTACGAATTTCTGTCTGATGAATTTGTATCTGACATTATCTTCAAATTCGTAAGCAATGAAAGGGTGATATCAGTGCGCAAGTCCTTACAGAAGAGGTTTTCGCGGGCAGTGACAGTGAAGGGCACTCAGTGCTTCCACCGGTTTGTGCCGCTGGATGATTGTTCACTTCACGCATTTGATATATCGTCGATGAGTGCTGGGAAGCGCGTGCGAGTGAGGAGGACGTAAAAGGCTAGATATGTGAGTCTGCCCACTGAAGGGTCACAGTTTGAAGGTAGTGTGCTCTTGTGAATATCGTCACATCATTAATTATTTAGCGTAAGGTCTTCCATGTCAGATTACAACCTATTTAGTGTTGAGTGTTCAAATATAAATCCGTCAGCGGAAGGCTCGAGTGAAAATAAATAATTACTGATGTTTCTTGCCATTTTTGCTTGTGCGATGCCAAATCTTATGTGCTTTTACCATCGGTACGCACGCTGGTATGTGAATTTACAGTATCAGAGGAGTGGAAATACAATTAAAAAATATGTCGTTTCGTTCACAGAACTTGAGATTCGTTATCCTTTGAACTGATATTCATTTAGAAAAGTAGTGTTAGATAACACAAAATGTGTTCTTTCAAGTACCGGCACAGGTCATGTCATACAAATAGAAATGTATTTGCTCGTGTTGAACACCGTGGTATCAGTATGTAAGTTGATGGGATTCAAATAACAATTTTTTTCTGTAATGTACTGTCAGACACAAAAATCGGAGAAAATGGTCCTATTTAAAAATATATATAAAATAAACCAAAAATAACATATTTCCAAAACTTTCTGTATTGAACATAAACGCATTGAGCTTTAATTTCAGTAAATAAAAAGTCAAACTTTTTATGGCCACATCCCGAAATATTATTTTTAAAAATTATTTTTGTGACATATTTTTGTAATTTGAATTTTTACAAAATTTGATGCCACAGCATTGTTGCCTTATTTAAGGCAATTTCAAAAATATGTAACTCGATACTGTTCCTACTGATAATCTGGGCGGTATTACCATTTGAAAACAAGGGTTTTCCAGCAAACCCAAAAGTGCCTCGGGCAATAACTAAAAAACCGTTACTCCTATGAATTTTTTACTACCCTTGTGTTAATCTACGCCCTTGATAACCCTATTGACAAAGTTTAAAAGAAATCTGAGAGGTAGGGTGTTATTTCAACTGTTAAGCATGGCTGCATCTTCAATTCAAGTGGGCTTACCTAATTTTTCTGGGTCAGGTTCAGTCAGAAGGTTTGTAGATGATTTCAAGACATTTGCAGTTCTTCAGGAGTGGGATGCTAGGAAGCAGGTTGCTGTATTGCCACTTTTCTTATCAGGGATAGCTAGGGATGCATATGATTCGCTTAGTGACAAGGTTAAGGGGGAGATTAGTTCAGCCTTAGAGGGGCTTCGGTCTGCGTTTCCGTCAGGTGGAGTAGTGGAGGCTCAGGTGAAGTTAAGAACTCTTAAAGGGAGATACGCGAAAAAAATATTGGCTAGATCAAAGGTCACAAAAAGTTGTTTCAGAAGTCATATTCTCATTTTTGCGAATTCGGCCTGCAAATGCCTTAAAAGTGATCTCAAAGTCAACATTTTTAGACGACTTTACCGGTACACCTCATATCGGTGTATATGACGTACACACGGCTAAGGCTACCAATTTCTCTAAAAAAATGGTCGTATTTTTCCCAAGCAGTGACTCGAAAGTTTTGAACTGTTAAAAGAAAAAATATTTTAAAAAGCTGCAGCATAAAATAATATTATAACAGAAATATAGGATTTTTAAGAAATCACAATAGACCAATCAGAACGTATAGCCACCTCAAAGGGGGGTCACGTGACTTTCTGACGCAAAAGTTTTGTCATCCTGGGACTTTTGCAGAAAACGATTGAAGACCCGAGGATCCAGTGAGACATATACGAACGAAAAGAGACGTATTTTAACCTGTATTGAAGCAAAGGAAACGAAAACATAGTTATATAGGGGATTTCGAAGATTTTAGTGAGAGTTGTCGTTCTTGTATTCATGTTATCTTCCACAGGTAATAGTAGAAATAGTATTTTGCAGAGGTGATGCGGAAGAAATCTGATTTGTGCCTGTTTTTTTCTTTGAACCACCGAATATATGTGAATGGCTTCAATTAAAGCCCATCGGCCCATCCGCCGTGCCATCATAGTTAGCAAACCAATAGAGACAACATAGTTAGTTACAACAGTACTCTGAGCAAGTGCCATAAAACGTTGTTTTCAGTCAGAAAGCATAAGGAAAGGAGATTGTGGGATGTTGGTGTGCGATCATACATGTGGGCTCTGGAGAAACTATGATATTCTGCTAAGGTTGATGACAGATTAAATATTTTTGTACCAACTGCAAGCGAACTCTGTGAGTATGCTAACTTTTAAAGATAGATGTTCTTTAATATGTGTCATTCTTAAAAGATAAGCGAGACATATTTTTGGTTTTAGCAGCCTATGTGGCCCTTGAACCTTTTAAATTAAAGAGTAAACAGAGCATTCAGATAGCTCCAATTAGACCTTAATATGCCTTGATCAATACATGTTAAGGTACTATGGCAAGCTCGTCTCTTTTTCTCCTGTATGCAAGATGGGGTAAATTTAGAAGTCTTATCCTTCCTCTATGTTGGAGATGTATGATGTGGGTAACAACAACTCTATTTACTGTCCTCAATGATATTCTGTCTGGAGAATGTGGCTGGTTTCTTGAGGCATTTGGGGCAGCGCAAATCCTGCATATATCTGGAGGCATAAACTTGATTTCCAGAAGAAACTTTTGTTTCCAACCGGTCCACATATCCATTTTGGTGTATGGGGAGGCCGCTTATTAATAATTGTCATTTTCTCTGCTCTCCTTTTCATTGCTTTGCAGCAAACATGATATATGTTTTATATCTCTTCACCATTGTGGAAAGTATGGCAGCTGGTCAGAAGAGTCGCACCAGCCATCTAAAACTCTGGCACAAATTTGCACAGCCAGCCACCTAAATTCACACCAATCTGCAGTATACCAGGGAGAAAGCACCCATCCCTAGCCTAGTGCAAAGTATGGCATTTTCTACGAGATCTCATTGGTGCGAGTGTACTTGGAGACAGGAGCAAGTGGTGCGAATTTAATCAACCTGGTGTGAATTTGTGAGACTGGTGCAAGGAAGGTGACACTGAAATCCAAACGAATATTGACTGAATGGTTATAAAGACTCAGAAGAGGGCCTTGAAAAAGTCGCTTAACTATCTCACTAATAAGAGAGACAGCATTGCATTGGGTGGGTGGGATTGAGTGTTTTTCCCTGGTAATATGACAGGTTAGTGTGAATTTTTTTGTGGCTGGCGGTGCGAGAATTTTAGATGGCTGGTGCAGCTCGTCTGGCCTGCTGCCATACTTTGCAGACGGGTCCCTACCCACATGATGCAATGTTACCTCTCATATCATTTAATTTTATAAAGCCTCCTTGTGTCTTTATAACCATTTTCCGTTATTTGTTTGGTTTTCGGTGTTACCTCCCTTGCACCAGTCTCAAATTCACACCAGGTTAATAAAATTTGCACCACTTGTTC
The DNA here is from genome assembly GCA_034440635.1 of Lepas anatifera. Lineage (NCBI taxonomy): Eukaryota > Metazoa > Arthropoda > Thecostraca > Lepadidae > Lepas > Lepas anatifera. The sequence continues at coordinate 49,001 of JAOTON010002234.1, forward strand.
CTGTCTTCAGGGGTACTCACATTGACTAGTCCTTGTCAAAAGACCATACTTTGCACCCTGGTATATTCATGGTATATTGTATCAAACAATGCTTCTGTTGCTTCCTTTGCTGCTGTCACTTTTGTGTAATAACTTGAAATACAGTAATGTGATGGATAGCATTCTTATAGAACATTTTGGCCCTAGGCCAAGCTTGTGCTCACATTCAAGTCCTGGGAATTGAAGTCTTCCATTCCATATTTTTGGCCTGTCCTTTCCTCATGCTTGTATGAATTTTTCAGGTGCTGCCAGTGGCTTAAGATCTGTTGATGGTCCCTCACTTCCTGAAGCTGCTGAGGAACCACATCTTGGACCAGGGTCTGAGGCTACTGGGTCCAGAAGCACTGGTAGTAGACAAGCACCGGTAGCACCGGTAGTAGACCTCCCCCAGCAGCTTTTGGCAAAGGACAATGCCGAGCTTCTGCTTTGCCACGCCCTTCAGTTGAAGCATATAAAGGTACGGACCATCAGTTTTGTGCATCAAACTTTTACTTGCGCTCTTTTTATATGTGCTGGACGTGAAATTTAACTGATTTATATATAATTTTAAATTATTCAGTGCTCGGGAGTGTACCTTTCCATTTGGTTTGTACCGTTTTTATGAATGTTCTGTGTACAATTGTATTTGCAGAGACAAAATGGATTGCATTGCTATCAAATGAATCTCGGGTCACTCATTCGAATGAACATATCAATATATGTTTTCTGGCAACGGGAACATAGTAATAATTTTAGTGGTGCTCTTTTGAATAAAAAGACATAAACCTTTCCCTGATAGGTGAAAATAGATTTAAAACAAATATATAAATGTGTGAGAGCTAAACATGTTTCATCTCCGAATATTTGTTAAGTTGAAGAATCATGATAAATGACTAGATTGTGAATATTTGGCTAAGTGTCAGTTATTTGCTCGATATAGCAAAATATCCAATAAAACTGTTCGTTTTGACAATCGCCCATCAGTCGATGATTGTCAGATGAAGTTTATACCAAAAAATTTCCGTCCGGTGACTGGCCAGGGGGCGACAGCGAGTAAGTCCAGCGGCCCAGACGCTCAGCGAGCGCGTGGGAAAGTGTCTACTCCACCTATTTGGCCAGCGCTTCATCAATCAGGCTCAGTTCATCATCACCTGCGACGAGATGTTCGACACCTGCAACTTTCGGTGCTTCCTGGACGGAGAGGCTCATCGGTCAGCATTCGGCTTGGAGCACACCATCAATGCTCAGTATACTTCTCTGCTCGAGTTCATGCGGCTGATTCGGGACTCCCGAGTCGGATGCCAGAGCAGGTACCATTCCAGAACGGGTTCATCATGTCCTTAACAGCCCTGTGAGGTCTCCACAGCATGCTCAAGAACATCTACGGTGTCAAGTACTTTCTGACGTCTCGGGTGAATCAGGACATGGTAACGAACTTCTTCTCTCAGGTCAGGGGCTTGGGAGCAGGCAACACCCACCCAACGGCGGTGGAGGCCAAGACTCGTGTTCTCATGCTAGACCACATGATGATGGAGCCCCAGTCTCGCTGGAAGAAGAAGAAGAAACAACATACCTGAGTGCGGCTACCCTGCAACTGGACACCCCCTGCAACCGACAGTCATTACTGAAGAGCTTGCCCCCCCTCCCGACAGCCATTACCGAAGAGCTTGATGACATCGCTGCCGTGTGTGATCAGATGGAGAGAGTGCAGCCGTGCCCAGCTCCACCGGTACCGGACAACCCGGAGCAGGACTGGCTGGACGAGGATGACCAGGACGACGCCGCGGAACGAGCAGCTCCGTCAGCAGGGGACGCGAACCAAAACTGTGTAAGCAGGCACCGACCTACGTGGGGGGCTTTGTTGCTGCAAAGTGCAAATCTGTGGACAGCTCTCTCTCTCTCTCTCTGATACATATCATCGACCGTGCCTGTAGTAGATGAAAGTGGAAACTGGAGTGGTTGCAACGCCTCAATCGAGGTGGTCTCACAATACTAAATGAAAAGTGGCTTAGACAAGTAGGGGAGCTAGAGGTTTTAGTTTGTGCTATGCATGGACCAAGCGACATCGATAGGAAACCAGGATTCATTCGCCGTTTGACTTCTGATGTGCTGGTTAAATTCCCGGACCTTCACGAAAAGGTAGCGCAAAAGTACGCGGTGACGAGGACACACATGCGGGTGAAGTGGCTGCAACGGTTGTATGAGGAGGGGAAGCGAAAGGCAAGGGCAGAACAGAAAAGTCGTCGGGAAATGAAGAGAATGCATTACTACATTTAGTAAAAGTGATTGAGTAGTATCCTCAGGTAGCCAGCTATTATTGATAATATTGTATCTGCACCCAGTTCGTATACTAATCGGGCGTTTACCCGCTGTAGCACCGCGTGAGAGGTACGAGTCGGTGATTGATAAAGGATTATTGATATATTTTAGGAACGTGCATTGATCTATATTTCTATGATAGAAGTGATAACAGTTGTGTGTACGTTCGGTTTTTTTTACATGTGTTTTTTTGTGATTTGGATGTCACTTGCGCAAAACATTAAAAACCTAAAAAAATAGCGGGGAGTGGTGTGGCTCATAATATTTGCTATCCATTTTTCTTCTTTGTTTTTCTTCGTAAAGTAAATGGGCACATGGGAAAGGGAAGGGCACTCCTGCATACCCAACAATGGGCAGGGGCAAAATTTTATGCATGATCTGTACATTTTGTGTTGCGTGGTTTGTTGCCGCCGTAAACTTATCACTTATGTATGCTAGTCAAATAAAACTGTTGGCTTCCCTGTTATGTATAGTAGTGTGACCTTTGTACACAATGTCCTATTTTTGGTGCATCTGAACAAGAAGTGAAGTATTCGTCATATATTTATCGTGACGAACGGCTCAGTACCTGAGACTGCGCTAGTGCGCAAACCATGCAAGAATACGTGTGGAAATGGACGCGACACCACACAAAACATGTGCACCGCGTTACGATTTCGTTTAGCGTTTGTATACCGTCGATTCTCTGCTCACCTATATCATGAATAAATGTATGATTATGGATTGCGATATTTCATTTGGAAATGTCTGCCGAGGTGGTGCTGAATTAAATAGTCTATCCGAAAAAATTGCGCTCAATGTGATGTCAAAGAAGCTTCTTCGCTGCCGTGATGAATATAAATCACTGCATTGGTACACAAATTTTGTTCCACGGTATTTATCTAAGCATTTTAACACAAATTAGATCGTTTTCTGGTGGAGCTGCTAGATGTTTGAAAGAAAATGCCTCCCACGTTTGTTGTGTTGTGCCCTGATTTAGCTTGACAAAGTTGAGAAAATGCCTGAAAATAAATATCAATTGAAAAATGTTCCAGCTGAACATATGGCTGGTAGTTATGTTCACACGCGCATTGACGGGGGGGCGGGTACCCGCTCCCCCTCGGGTTTTTGGAGATAGTAGAAAAACGGTGGTGCGTAGCGCCGCCGTACTTGGCATACCTTTTCCCTCATCATTTTTACAACTTCTGTGAAAATTTTAAGGTTAGGTCATCTCAGGTCAGATCACCAGTACAGGTCAAGTGACCTGACCTCAAAAAAAGTTTATGATAGCATAAGTCGGAGCAGGGCGAACTTATCTGATTGAAACTCATATCACATAATGGGCCCACCAAGTTCTCTAAAAATATGTTCCGGTATTTTTGATATCGATGACCTAAGGTCAGGTACAAGGCATGACCTCTCCGTTGGAAATACATGGGAAAAATGGTTTTTACTTAATAACTCAGTACCGGATGGTGATAAAGCGTTCATTCTAGTTGCATTAGACTCACTTTGTCTTTGCAGTTCTAACGATATAAATGTTATATAATTTGACCTTGACCTGACCTCAGGTCAGGTCAAATCATTGATTTGACCTGGCAAGGTCAAATTATATATCATTCGATTCGGATTGCTGCGAGGATTCCTATAGCTCAAGTCGTTTTGCTCTATTTTTACTTGTTCAGATGTAATGGCCGAAAACCTTAATTTATATGCTATCCCTTTGACGGAATGTTTCGACCTCTCGTGACCTTAAATGTGACCTGAGAAAAAATGGTACAAATATTTTCGATGGAGAAGTAGATTGGCTACCCAACGTCGTTTACCGTTTTTCGCTACCTACCGTGGTTCTCGAGATCTTAGGGGGGGCGTGTACCCACCCTCTCGTCAAAGCGAAGGTGGCTCAGGCCCCCGTCGATGCGCGTGTTAAATTAGGAGACATTAAAATTGAAGTGAAACTTTCCCGCAAGGTTATTTTCATTTCCGCTGGGGCCTAGAGGGTAAGATGCTCCAACGATAGAACACTTGTGCCAATGAGCGCCGCCACGGCACCTAGAATTAGGGGAACCCATGTCTGCCTCTCCTGGGTGGGAGCGAATATTTTTTGCTCTACAGACCTTGTGTAAACATCTTTTTTCAGTGCCCGTCAGACCTAGTATAAAGCTACATCTCCAAGTACATGATCGCTCTCCGGGGCGAGGGGGAGCGAATATTTTTACTCTACAGACCTAGGGTAAACACATTTTTTCAAAAATTTATCCGGCGTTTTGGGGGCCAAAAGATAGTTTGGTCCCCCTCCAACGCTTTGGGAAGCGATGGTCCCTCCGATACACAGTTGGTCCCTCCGATACACATCAACTCTACAGCACAACCCCTGGCCATCCTCGGCGCTCATAGATTCTGATCTAAATGCACCTTTTTCCCCTACAATAGAAAACCTGGATCAGCCATTGCATGTTAAACGGGTCTTCACTGTCCTTCGTTCACCATGCTGAGCCCATTACAGCCTTCGGGGTACCTCCGGACAGATTTTCATCTCTAGTTGGGTTTTGAAGTGAGCCAACGGCAATTTGCATCATTCGATATCAGCTGACTGCGGTTGCCCAGCTTCGCAGCCGACGGACTGCTGGCACCTACAAACTCTTTTGTGGTGCGCAGGAGCAATCCTGCATATTACGGGCTAGCTGCCGTCTGCATTCTATAAAATATGATATTGCGCATGCGCGTTGCAGAAAAACCTGCCGGTCCGCCTGCAGCCGAACACATCTCCGGTTAGATCGGGTCGGACGGTAGATAGGGGTTAAATTACTTTTTTTCAAATCTTCCTTGTAGGATAAATTTGTGAAATTAATGACTAAAAAGAAGTTTAAAAATACATTTTTAATACAAATACATTATATGAGAAATATCACCACACAATTTTAGTAACTATGGCAACGAGAAAAGACTGTACCTGGCTAGTGATAGAGTGCTGGGTTTAATACTCCAACTGCTATTGATAAATATTTCGATAATTGTGATGTGGCCTCCCAAAAAATTGGTCGAAGATACAAAAATGATTATTGGTTTCAGGATCAGGATTTTTCAAATATCAAGAAACCATAATAACTTTTTTCGCGTATCTCCCTGTAAGTTCTATCCTGACTCCAATCTGGATGCTGCTGTGAGGTGGTACCAGCGTACCATTGTACCAGCCGTTGCTACCAAAACGTGTGGCTATTCGGCTTTGCGGGGAGTCATCGTCGCCGTGAGCCAGGAACAGCATCGGCACTGAGTCTTGCAGTGAACTATCAATTAGACAATAAACATAGGTAACAGAAACAACGGCTTCTGATATACAAGAATATCTACGGCACAACGGATGCCTTTGTAGTGTCTTTGAGGACTCTTGTGGTCAGGGCGTTTCCCCAAGGGGTAGGAGAGGATATCCTGTTTGGATATTTCCTTCAGCCTGCCTCAGTCATTTCAGCAGCAACTGGTGTCTGAGGGCATCCAGACCTTTGATCCGGCAGTCCGGAAGGTTCGGAACATGTGCTGTGCGGCCAGTTTGGTCCAGGAGGTTCCTGTTAGGTAGGTCTCCAGTGAGACAGAGGCTTTGAAGAGGGAGGTACAGATGCTGCAGAGGATGCTGGCTCAGTTAGAGGGGTCAAGTCCTCGTGGGTTTGGAGGTGGTAGACCTCAGCCGTTTCAAGGGTCGAAGACATGTCATTACTGTGGAATCCCAGGACATGTAAAGGCTTCGTGTCGGCATCGGCATCTGCCCTGCCACACTTGTAACCAAATAGGTCATTTAGCCAGAGTATGCCAGGGAAACATGCAGAGGGCTGGGAACGTCGTCCCAGGTTCCAGACCCAGTCAGTTCGGAGAAGCGCAGCCCAGCGGTCAAGGGGCACAGGGACCGATTCAGCCAGGGATGCCTCACCCAGGGGTGAACGAGACAGGTCCAGTCGGACCATCCCTATTCATTCAGCAGCTCGTAGGATTCCACCTTTTTTGGCAGAGAAAGAAAAGGCTGAGCTGCAGAAGATGGTTGATCTAGGAATTTTGGAGGAGAGTAATGGGTACTTACTTTTGAAGGGGCGTGAAGTGTTCCGCCGAATGCCAGTGACTATAGTCAGGTGGTTGTAATGATGGATGTGATTTTTTTCTAAGGGGGAAGGATGTAAGCCATGCTTACGGTGTTCGTTTGTCTTCCCTATAGTTGTAGGATTGTCATTTGACATCTCTAAATATTAGCTGGTAATGAGCGGCACAGGTGTGAATTTTACGTCTGAATTCGAAACGGTAATGTATGAAGGTGGTATTATTGGAGCTGAGTAATTAAAATTATAATTTGCTTGGATCACGGCTAGCAGTAAATGTTTCCTTTTTCATTATATCGTATTCGCGGAGTTTATCGTCGCATGTGCGTCACTGTGGGTTGCACGTGGCATTGTTGTTATAACTTAGACTTAACTTTATTATGGATTTCAAGGGGGTTTCAGGGGCATGGCTTTGAGTCATCACCTGTTAAGCCAGCAGGCTGTGTTGCATCATGATCAAATTTCGATAACCTGTTCGCGGCCATATAGTCGAATTGTATTGTGAAACTTATCGCCTGTTTGCAGGACGTGGGCTTTTGTTGGCCTGTTGGGCCTGTTGGGCCTTTTGGCTGTGGCCTTGGTGGTCTGGGTGACTGGAGCGGGAGCGTGCCTGGAGCGATAATACAGCATGACATGAACCTCATCTACACTCTGGTCGGCTGCGGAGAAAAGCGAGGATGCACGGATTACATTGGTGACAGCGGCGGCGCCACTTTAAATTCGGCCCACGTCCGTACAACATGCAACTAGAGCTTCTGAAGGGCAAGTGAGGAGGATGGTCGGGAAGGTGGAGGAGCGGTTGTTTATTGCGCAGGTGTGAGAGTGAAAGGGTAAATGAGTGGAGGATGGCTGGAGGTCGATTCCAGAGGCATCAGTAGGGCAGCTGGCCGTGGCAGGTTTAGCAGCGAGCTCGGCAGTGCGACGGCGAGCATGAGGAGTGAGAGTAGCGGAGTTGGCAGCGAGCCCAGTGAGGTGCAGTGCTAATTCAGTAGTCTGCGTCACGTCAGCTCTCTGAGGTCAGCCGGGATCGCCACCTGCTTGTCAGACTTGGAGCGGCCACCTGCTTACCTGGAGCATCAGTTCGAGGTGGATCTGAAGTTGGCACGGGAGCAGAGCAGAAAGATGGTCAGTGCTGTGACACGGGAGCGGCGCAGCAAGACGGTCAGTGTTGAGAACAGTACGTAGTATAGTGTGATGGTCTCCTGTGCTGGTTAGAATTAGATTAAATGTAATTTTGAGCTAACCGTTGTAACCTTAGTAATATTAGGATGTGTTAGGGGTTTGGGGTCAGGTAGATAGGATTGCTTTAACCTTTGTAACTTTGTTCAGGTACATTGTGATCAGGTAGTGTTGTTAATTTTTTTGTAGCCGGAGATTCCATTGGCTCTGATTGGTACCGTCTTCTAGTTCGAGTATTTTCTGTAGATTTTTGGGGTTAAATCCGTTTTTGACTCGGTTCAGAAATTTTCGTTTGTGGTTAAAATAATTTCCTATCGGTGTTTCAGTTAGGATCGGCTGGTGATAGGTTGATTTTCTTGAGTTCAGGGTTCGTTCTGCAGTGTTTGGATCAAAATTTATTGGCTTAGTAATTTTTTGTGGTAGCAGTAACTGTTAAGGATGGCTGCATCTTCAATTCAAGTGGGCTTGCCTAATTTTTCTGGGTCAGGTTCAGTCAGAAGGTTTGTAGATGATTTCAAGACATTTACAGTTCTTCAGGAGTGGGATGCTAGGAAGCAGGTTGCTGTATTGCCACTTTTCTTATCAGGGATAGCTAGGGATGCATATGATTCGCTTAGTGACAAGGTTAAGGGGGAGATTAGTTCAGCCTTAGAGGGGCTTCGGTCTGCGTTTCCGTCAGGTGGAGTAGTGGAGGCTCAGGTGAAGTTAAGAACTCTTAAAGGGAGATGCGCGAAAAAATATTGGCTAGATCAAAGGTCACAAAAAGTTGTTTCAGAAGTCATATTCTCATTTTTGCGAATTCGGCCTGCAAATGCCTTAAAAGTGATCTCAAAGTCAACATTTTTAGACGACTTTACCGGTACACCTCATATCGGTGTATATGACGTACACACGGCTAAGGCTACCAATTTCACTAAAAAAATGGTCGTATTTTTCCCAAGCAGTGACTCGAAAGTTTTGAACTGTTAAAGGAAAAAATATTCTAAAAAGCTGCAGCATAAAATAATATTATAACAGAAATATAGGATTTTTAAGAAATCACAATTGACCAATCAGAACGTATAGCCACCTCAAAGGATGGTCACGTGACTTTCTGACGCAAAAGTTTTGTCATCCTGGGAGTTTTGCAGAAAACGATTGAAGACCCGAGGATCGAGTGAGACATATATGAACGAAAAGAGACGTATTTTAACCTGTATTGAAGCAAAGGAAACGAAAACATAGTTATATAGGGGATTTCGAAGATTTTAGTGAGAGTTGCCGTTCTTGTATTCATGTTATCTTCCACAGGTAATAGTAGAAAAAGTATTTTGCAGAGGTGATGCGGAAGAAATCTGATTTGTGCCTGTTTTTTCTTTGAACCACCGAATATATGTGAATGGCTTCAATTAAAGCCCATCGGCCCATCCGCCGTGCCATCATAGTTAGCAAACCAATAGAGACACCATAGTTAGTTACAACAGTACTCTGAGCAAGTGCCATAAAACGTTGTTTTCAGTCAGAAAGCATAAGGAAAGGAGATTGTGGGATGTTGGTGTGCGATCATACATGTGGGCTCTGGAGAAACTATGATATTCTGCTAAGGTTGATGACAGATTAAATATTTTTGTACCAACTGTAAGTGAACTCTGTGAGTATGCTAACTTTTAAAGATAGATGTTCTTTAATATGTGTCATTCTTAAAAGATAAGCGAGACATATTTTTGGTTTTAGCAGCCTATGTGGCCCTTGAACCTTTTAAATTAAAGAGTAAACAGAGCATTCAGATAGCTCCAATTAGACCTTAATATGCCTTGATCTATACATGTTAATGTACTATGGCAAGCTCGTCTCTTTTTCTCCTGTATGCTAGATAGGGTAAATTTAGAAGTCTTATCCTTCCTCTATGTTGGAGATGTATGATGTGGGTAACAACAACTCTATTTACTGTCCTCAAGGATATTCTGTCTGGAGAATGTGGCTGGTTTCTTGAGGCATTTGGGGCAGCGCAAATCTTGCATATATCTGGAGGCATAAATTTGATTTCCAGAAGAAACTTTTGTTTCCAACCGGTCCACATATCCATTTTGATGTATGGGGAGGCCGCTTATTAATAATTGCCATTTTCTCTGCTCTCCTTTTCATTGCTTTGCAGCATTTATATCTCTTCACCATTGTGGAAAGTATGGCAGCTGGTCAGAAGAGTCGCACCAGCCATCTAAAACTCTGGCACAAATTTGCACAGCCAGCCACCTAAATTGACACCAATCTGCAGTATACCAGGGAGAAAGCACCCATCCCTACCCTAGTGCAAAGTATGGCATTTTCTACGAGATCTCGTTGGTGCGAGTGTACTTGGAGACAGGAGCAAGTGGTGCGAATTTAATCAACCTGGTGTGAATTTGTGAGACTGGTGCAAGGAAGGTGACACTGAAATCCAAACGAATATTGACTAAATGGTTATAAAGACTCAGAAGAGGGCCTTGAAAAAGTCGCTTAACTATCTCACTAATACGAGAGACAGCATTGCATTGTGTGGGTAGGATTGAGTGTTTTTCCCTGGTAATATGACAGGTTAGTGTAAATTTTTTGTGGCTGGCGGTGCGAGAATTTTAGATGGCTGGTGCAGCTCGTCTGGCCTGCTGCCATACTTTGCAGACGGGTCCCTACCCACATGATGCAATGTTACCTCTCATATCATTTAATTTTATAAAGCCTCCTTGTGTCTTTATAACCATTTTCGGTTATTTGTTTGGTTTTCGGTGTTACCTCCCTTGCACCAGTCTCAAATTCACACCAGGTTAATAAAATTTGCACCACTTGTTCCTGTCTCCAGGGGTACTCACATTGACTAGTCCTTGTCAAAAGACCATACTTTGCACCCTGGTATATTCATGGTATATTGTATCAAACAATGCTTCTGTTGCTTCCTTTGCTGCTGTCACTTTTGTGTAATAACTTGAAATACAGTAATGTGATGGATAGCATTCTTATAGAACATTTTGGTCCTAAGCCAAGCTTGTGTTCACATTCAAGTCCTGGGAATTGAAGTCTTCCATTCCATATTTTTGGCCTGTCCTTTCCTCATGCTTGTATGAATTTTTCAGGTGCTGCCAGTGGCTTAAGATCTGTGGATGGACCCTCACTTCCTGAAGCTGCTGAGGAACCACATCTTGGACCAGGGTCTGAGGCTACTGGGTCCAGAAGCACCAGTAGTAGACAAGCACCGGTAGCACCGGTAGTAGACCTCCCCCAGCAGCTTTTGGCAAAGGACAATTCCGAGCTTCTGCTTTGCCACGCCCTTCAGTTGAAGCATATAAAGGTATGGGCCATCAGTTTTGTGCATCAAACTTTTACTTGCGCTCTTTTTATATGTGCTGGACGTGAAATTTAACTGATTTGTATAGAATTTTAAATTATTCAGTGCTCGGGAGTGTACCTTTCCATTTGGTTTGTACCGTTTTTATGAATATACTGTGTACAATTGTATTTGCAGAGACAAAATGGATTGCATTGCTATCAAATGAATCTCGGGTCACTCATTCGAATGAACATATCAATATATGTTTTCTGGCAACGGGAACATAGCAATAATTTTAGTGGTGCTCTTTTGAATAAAAAGACATGAACCTTTCCCTGATAGGTGAAAATAGATTTAAAACAAATATATAAATGTGTGAGAGCTGAACATGTTTCATCTCCGAATATTTGTTAAGTTGAACAATCATGATGAATGACTAGATTGTGAATATTTGGCTAAGTGTCAGTTATTTGCTCGATATAGCAAAATATCCAATAAAACTGTTCGTTTTGACAATCGCCCATCAGTCGATGATTGCCAGATGAGGTTTATACCAAAAAATTTCCGTCAGGTGACTGGCCAGGGGCGACAGCGAGTAAGTCCAGCGGCCCAGATGCTCAGCGAGCGCGTGGGAAAGTGTCTACTCCACCTATTTGGTCAGTGCTTCGTCAAGCAGGCTCAGTTCATCATCACCTGCGACGAGATGTTCGACACCTGCAACTTTCGGTGCTTCCTGGACGGCAAGGCTCATCGGTCAGCATCCGGCTTGGAGCACATCATCAATGCTCAGTATACTTCTCTGCTCGAGTTCATGCGGCTGATTCGGGACTCCCGAGTCGGATGCCAGAGCAGGTACCATTCCTGAACGGGTTCATCATGTCCTTAACAGCCCTGTGAGGTCTCCACAGCATGCTCAAGAACATCTACGGTGTCAAGTACTTTCTGACGTCTCGGGTGAATCAGGACATGGTAACGAACTTCTTCTCTCAGGTCAGGGGCTTGGGAGCAGGCAACACCCACCCAACGGCGGTGGAGGCCAAGACTCGTGTTCTCATGCTAGACCACATGCTGATGGAGCCCCAGTCTCGCTGGAAGAAGAAGAAGAAACAACATACCTGGAGTGCGGCTACCCTGCAACTGGACACCCCCCCTGTAATAAAGATTCTTTTCCGGTTCTTAATTAATTCATCTTTTCCGATGACTTTCGAAACATGATCAAAACCATGGACCAACACGTAACACTTTTCGCAGATACATTTCACGGAATATTAGGTAAACATGAAGCTGCACTTCACTCTGATCGATTGAAAATCTTAACTTCCCGCTTAGAAAAAGAGAAATTCCACCTAACTAGTGAAATGACTAAGATAAAGGAAATCTTGGATCATATGGAAAAGCCGAACAGTCACCGTTCAAAACGAGCCATTCTTCCCTTTGTTGGAAATATTTTAAGTACTCTTTTTGGAACCGCAACCACTAGCGATGTCAAAGACATTGCCCGACGCATTCACCATATGGAAAATCATCAGAAGAGCCTGATTCATATAATGGATGAAAATGTTAGCATTTTAAATCAGACTAGCCTTGATGTGAAATCGAATAGAAAAGCTATTAACAAACTGACAGCTTTTACCAAAACCTTTGAAGACAAATTGCGACATCTGACCGATGTCTTTTTGAATGATATCATGGAATATTACCAAATATCAGATGACATGGAAGAAACCTTTGGAACTCTGTTACTATCATTTCAGGACTTTCGAAACTCTCTATCGGATCTAGAACTGCATTCAAGTTTAGCTCAACATGGTATTCTCCCCAGATCATTCTTGAAGCCCGCTCAGTTCAGAACAACTTTGGAAAATATTCATATGATTCATCCAAATGGAATCGCTTTACCATTCCGACCCGAACAAATTGATATGTTTTATCTGATTAGCCATGCGTCAGTATCTCGACTGGACAACGGATTCTCAGTCAATGTTTTTATTCCTCTCATTCACGTTCGTGATAGATTTCAAGTCTATGAAGATTTGAACTTGCCATCCTCCAAAACCATTGCTCAAAACTACATAGCTCAATATGCAATAGAGAACTACGAGTATATCGCACTTTCGGAAGATAATTTGATATATATGGCTCTCGACAAAACTGAAGTGGAAACATTCATTAACAATGATTTACCATTCTGCCCCATACAAAAGCCGCTAGAGATAGTATTAAAATCAGACAAATGCCTTCCAGCCCTCTTGACTAGAAATGAAGAGTACATGCAAAAGAACTGTGATAAAATTATTACTGTAAAACAGAATGCTCACCCTCAGGCTAAATATCTAGGAAACGGACATTGGATTATAGTAACTACTGAACCATTGGATATATCTGTTAGATGTAAAAATAAGACAAATTCCGATCAATCTAAACGGCTCGTCGAAACCATCAATCATTTTCAATTGGACATAGGTTGCTCTGCTCACACTAAGCATTTTAACCTCCCCTTGTTCTTACGGCTCGACTCAGTTATCACACTCCCGGCCATTGTTCAGGACAACCCTGCGACCCACGATGTGTGGCGCAACATTCTCACTGACATCGGAAATAACACCGACTCGTTACCCCATGCTATCGAACAGCTTCCTGCTGTCTCAGACAACTCTTTCCGTTTTAGTCAGCTTCGTGCTCAACTTACCCGACTAGAAGCTGACCACCTGACTCCAGGCCCGGTCATCATAACGTTACCCATTGTTCTGTTGATCATCTTTTCGATTGTCATCTGGTTCACAGTAAAACGTAGGCAACAACGTAAGCAAAAGCAACAGGATCCTATTCAGCTCCCTCCAAACCCTGCACCTCCCGTTGCAGCGAAACAGGACTCAGCAGTCCTCCCAACGACCTGCCTGCCCCTGGTATAAGAAAGGCCAGCGTCGTCCCAACCACAAGTAGTCACTCGAGCCCAACCAAAATGGAAGCATCGGTGACTCTACCACCTATCCAGATAATCGCGGACCATCACTTCGACGAAGAAATTCAATGGCTATTTTGCAAGTTTCTGGGACATCCCCTCTCCTGTGGGATGTGGATTAACCAGCAATTCCTGCCCTTCGGCATGGTTTGTCAGTACTGGGCAACCCATGGCCAAGTGGCTCAAGAACCAGTTCTCCCTGTCTGCCTGACAGCGCAGCCGACTATGGAACCAGAACGACCAAACCAACCTTCGGAACCAGAACGACCAAATCAACCTTCGGAACCAGAACAACCAAAACTCGGAAACCGACTCTCTAATCAACGCGTCTACCGAAGCCTTAGCGACATCGAGCACGACCCAGTCACCACTCTTCGGTGACTTTGAGATCGACTCAGATCCTGAGATAGCTCGTCTACTCCACGAGGCGCTAGAAGTGATACAGTCGCCTCCAATCATAATAAGCTATCTTCAGAACAATGCATAAGTGTTTCTGTCTATCGTTATCTGTATGTCATCATGTTTATGTTTATGTTGAACAATATATAATCTGTTAGGTTATTTGAGCTTTTGTAATGGCAGTTGCCTGCGCACAGCGCCCGTGACCGGCTGCAGTGCCGCGGTGCTCCGTCCCGCCCAAGCTTCACACACCTTTTAAGTACCTTTCCTTTACTTCGTAGTACAAGTGATAGCAAAGTGTGTATGCTACGCGTGACGACATTTGCTGCGCATGCTAAGGTGACGGTTATTGTGTGCACGTGTGCTTTAACGGGACTTATTTTGATGTGTGCTCCTGGTACTTTTCCACCAGGAGAAGGCCGTTCGAGAAAAACTTGAGATAAACTGCACTGACTTTAAGACCAACACACGTGCTGAGTGCGTGGCGCAGTGGCAACGCGTCGACTTTGTAAGCAGTAGGGCCGCAGTTCAACCCTGACCAGCACTGGCTGCTTTTATCACCTACAACATCAACTTTACCAGCAAAGCCATTTACAGTTACACGAAATGGCGATACCATCGCGAAATTATTCCAGGCCTGTCATACTTCTTCTACAAGCGCTGATGATAATGCAGACTCTTCAAGTTGTCCAGCAGACTGCACAACCAGCTCCGAATCCCTGGAGACGAGGCCAAACATCGGCTGGCGTACCTGACTGCCTGGGCCTCGTTGTGTCGTCCCAGCCGGGGCACCGGCCACCTGGCACCGACCCGAGGGTGGACCCACCCCCGAGCCCGTCCGACGATGGTCGCAGACGGCACACAGCGCGTGGACGCAGGGGCGGCTCCAAGAAGAGGGGAAGACGTGGAGGGAGGAACTGGCGCCGTCACAGAGGCGTATCTGCAAATGATCTGATCATCGGACATATCAACATCCAATCATTAAAGCCTAAGTTACCTGAACTCAGAACCGATATCACTGAAACATATGGCTTCGACATACTCGCATTGTGTGAGACGTGGCTGACATGCAATGTGCCAGACCGACTTATATCTATAAATGGATATCGCATGTTTAGAAAAGATCGACCGAGCACCCTGAAACTACCGAGGGCACATGGCGGTGTCGCTATACTTGTGCGGGAGACTTTAAAATGCGAGATCCTGACAACACCTTTTACTGGATTAGACGGCTCCAATTTAGAGATAATATGGGTATCTGTGAAAGTTTCCAACGACCAGATTTATGTTATAGCTTCTGCTTATCGTGTTCCAGTGAATACTGTCAAACAAATCACCATTGACATGGACGATTTAGAGAACCAACTCCAATATATGCTAGTGAATTTTCCACAAGCAAAGTTTGTCATAGCAGGCGACTTTAACAGGTGTTTGAAGAAAGTTGGGTCAGGTGGAAAGCATGTCTTACTTGAAATGTTTCGATCATATGGTTTTACTGTTGCAAACATGTCCCGTGCTACCTACAGGCCTTCAAATAGCGTTTTAGATGTAATCGCCACAAAATGTTCAAACATTGTACATATGTTTGGTGTCACGAGATGTCACTATGGTAGTCCACATGACTTTTCTCGAGTGATGATGAAATGTACAACTGCCCAACAGAAAGATGTGATAAGAGTACAAAAGCGATGTCTAGGGAGGGTAGATGCACAGAATCTAGATTTTAGACTTTTGGAAGTTGACTGGTCTCCGTTCTATCTAGCTATGACACCCGACTTAAAATGGGAATTCTTTCGGCTAGCCTTTCTAGACATTTTGGACCGCGTTGCACCAGTTAGACGTGTGCCACTACGGGAGACGTACAATGTGCCACTTAGTTATAGGACGCGACAGTTGTTACGTCAGCGTCAGATCGCTCTGAACGCTAGCACTCTAGATGAGTACAAAAGACTGAATCGGGAGTCTCGGTCGGCAGTTAGGGCGGATAGGCGGAGCTATTTTACAGCCGAGATAAAAAAGGAGGGCGCGGTAGTATCTGGCGCGTTTTGGAGCCTGTTATTGGTAGCAAGAAGAAAAAATCACAGCCACCAGCCGCCACTCCGGACGCTCTGAATGATTACTTCATTTCTATCGGACCTTTAACCGCAGCAGCTGTCCCAACAGCCACACAGACTGTGCCTGTCCGATTACCCCGAGTCACCACCAGCGCGTTCAAGGTCTCACCTATAGATCTACCAACGCTGAGTGCAACCATGCAAACAATGAAACACTCTGGATCGACAGGTAGTGATGGTTTTAGTATAGCCATGATTAAAAAGTTCTTTGGTTCGATCGGACACCTTTTGCTCGAAATCATAAATTCTAGTTTGATCACAGGCCTAGTTCCGACCCCATGGAAACATGCTTTAGTCACCCCGATTCCCAAAGGTAACGTTTCCGCAAATCCGGCTGATAGCCGACCGATTTCCCTCCTACCGGCGGTTATGAAAATCACAGAAAAAGTAGTGCAAAATCAGTTAACTGGCTATCTGGAATCAAATTACTTGCTATCTGATACCCAACATGGATACCGGAAGTACCACTCTACAGAAACCGCGCTGAACGTAATAACCGACAAAATTCTGAAAGCCATGGATCATGGCGAAATTTCGATACTTCTTCTTTTGGATCTCTCCAAATGTTTTGATGTAGTTCCGCACACAAAGTTACTAGAGAAAATGACACAGTATGGGATTGATACCGAATGGTTTTCTTCTTACTTATCTGGTCACTGCCAACAAGTCCAAATTCGGACACATAATGGATTAACCATGACTTCAAAGGTGAAAGCAAATTCCCCAAATATGTCAATATTTCAGGGTGGTAGTCTCTCATGTGTGCTCTACCTTTTATTCTCAAATGATTTGGGCCTCTTTGTTGACGAAAATGTCACTCTTGTAAGTTTTGCTGATGATTGCCAAATTCATATTTCTGGAAAGAAAGAAAACTTACAGGGCCTTATTCAACAGATGGAGCACGCACTGGAAAAATTATACCAGTGGTTTTGTCACAACCAGATGAAATTGAACACGGGGAAAACTCAAATGATTGTATTTGGCACTCCTCAAATGCTGAAGTCATTGCCAGCAGTTACATTAAATTTCTGTGGATCAGTTATTGCAGATTCTAGGGTAGTTAGAAATCTGGGTTTGACTATGGACAGACACCTGAGCTTCGAAGCCCATATCGACACCGTAAGACAGAAGTGTACAGGTACGCTGATAGCACTCAGTCATGCACAGCACACTATACCACGACGATATTTGGCGCAAATTGTTCAAGGGCTCGTGATTTCAATCGTACGGTATTGTATCAGCATTTACGGCTCCTGCAATGTAACGCAAACCCGACGAATCCAAAAATTATTAACTTTGGTGCGAGGGTGGTGACCGGTAAACGGAGAGGCGACCACATATCTCCCGTACTTACTGAATTGCGATGGCTCAGTGCAGAGCAGCTAGTGCAATATCACACTTTATGTGCGGTGAACCAGGCCATAGAGAGTGGGCAGCCGTCGGCCATTGCCAACACGATCGGAATTAGAACAGACGCTGCACACGGACATCACACACGACGATCAAACCAACTGACTCTACCGCGCATCAGGACAGAAGCGGGCAGACGACGACTATGTTATCGCGGTGTCAAGCTTTTTAACGAGTTCGACTTTGACAGGACAAGACCATTTAGAGCTGCGTTAAAAGACATGTTGATTACTCGGCAGTGAAGATGCGTATATATGTGTGAAAATCTAAGTGAGTATGTATGTGTGATGTATTGTTGCTTTTATGATCACGGCTGCTGTGTTTTTATAGCTCTTACTTTGTTTTTATCCATAGCATTTTGTATATACCTTTCATGTCTTACGTCGCGACGTGTCATCGTGAAAAGCCACACAAGTGTGGACCCTTGACGAAATACATCTCTCTCTCTCTCTCATTGGAACGGACGAGAGAGATTATGAGCAGTAAAGTGAGACGAAAATTTTGAAGCGAGTGTCAAAATTTCATCTAAAGGACCTCGCGCTGTGATGTAATAAAGATTCTTTTCCGGTTCTTAATTAATTCATCTTTTCACAATTACCAACAATTATATTGGACATAATAATTGTCTCATCCGTATCCATTGCCTAGCAGCACTAGGTTGTGTGACCAGTTCGTTGCGCCCGCTTTTAATGCACCTTTTAGTCTTATCTGGCGGCCTCTTTGTGTCTAATGGACGTCCGCCCTGTGATCTGCCGCCTTCCATTAGGATGCATTATCCCACCCGATGGTACAGTTGAACTCTGGTATGGACCGTGTGAAACCATTAGCGTTATCTCAACGTACCCTTTAATGTTAACCGACCGACGTATTTTCTCACCCGATGTTACTAGATGAACTCAAGTATGAACCCAGTCATGTGCCCTAAAATGCATTAGCCTTATCTCGATGTACTCTTTCATGTAAGCGGCCACTTCTTTGAAATCCACCGTCTTTGTGGTATATAAACCCGCTGTTCTGCCCCCTAGTAAGCTCAGTGATACAGAAGACTTCAGTGTGACAACATCTCGCGAGTGCTACGGGAAGGCTCTGCCAGTGCTATGTGACGATAGTGGTGAAAAGGTGCTGACCGGATAGAGTGTTGGAACTGGTGCTGAGTTACGGCCTGTTCACAACGCCAGGATAAACGTGGAATAAATTGGACTTAAGCAAAAAAGTCTCTTCATCGCTCCACGACGAGGTCCTAACCGCTACGCTGCAACGACTCACAGCCACACCAAAGAGCCCATCTTGGTGACACCCCCACAGTCATTACTGAAGAGCTTGATGACATCGCTGCCGTGTGTGATCAGATGGAGAGGGTGCAGCCGTGCCCAGCTCCACCGGTAACCGGACAACCCGGAGCAGGACTGGCTGGACGAGGATGACCACGACGACGCCGCGGAACAAGCAGCTCCGTCAGCAGGGGACGCGAACCAAAAACTGTGTAAGCAGGCACCGACCTACGTGGCGGGCTTTGTCGCTGCAAAGTGCAAATCTGTGGACAGCTCCCTCTGATACATATCATCGACCGTGCCTGCAGTAGATGAAAGTGGGAAACTGGAGTGGTTGCAACGCCTCAATCGAGGTGGTCTCACAAATCCAAGTGAAAAGTGGCTTAGACAAGTAGGGGAGCTAGAGGTTTTAGTTTGTGCTATGCATGGACCAAGCGACATCGATAGGAAACCAGGATTCATTCGCCGTTTGACTTCTGATGTGCTGGTTAAATTCCCGGACTTTCACGAAAAGGTAACGCGAAAGTACGCGGTGACGAGGACACACATGCGGGTGAAGTGGCTGCAACGGTTGTATGCGGAGTGGAAGCGAAAGACAAGGGCAGAACAGAAAAGTCGTCGGGAAATGAAGAGAATGCATTACTACATTTAGTAAAAGTGATTGAGTAGTATCCTCAGGTAGCCAGATATTATTGATAATATTGTATCTGCACCCAGTTCGTATAATAATCGGGCGTTTACCCGCTGTAGCGCCGCGTGAGAGGTACGAGTCGGTGATTGATAAAGGATTATTGATATATTTTAGGATCGTGCATTGATCTATACATCTATGATAGAAGTGATAACAGTTGTGTGTACGTTTCGTTTTTTTACATGTGTTTTTTGTGATTTGGATGTCCCTTGCGCAAAAACATTAAAAACCTAAAAAATAGCGGAGATTGGTGTGGCCCATAATATTTGCTATCCATTTTTCTTCTTTGTTTTTCTCCGTAAAGTAAATGGGCACATGGGAAAGGGAAGGGCACTCCTGCATACCCAACAATGGGCAGGGGCAAAATTTTATGCATGATCTGTACATTTTGTGTTGCGTAGTTTGTTGCCGCCGTAAACTTATCACTTATGTATGCTAGTGAAATAAAACTGTTGACTTCCCTGTTATGTATAGTAGTGTGACCTTTGTACACAATGTCCTATGTTTGGTGAGTCTGAACAAGAAGTGAAGTATTCGTCATATATTTATCGTGACGAACGGCTCAGTGACTGAGACTGCGTTAGTGCGCAAACCATGCAAGAATACGTGTGGAAATGGACGCGACACCACACAAAACATGTGCCATGCGTTACGATTTCGTTTAGCGTTTGTATACCGTCGATTCTCTGCTCACCTATATCATGAATAAATGTATGATTATGGATTGCGATATTTCATTTGGAAATGTCTGCCGAGGTGGTGCTGAATTAAATAGTCTATCCGAAAAAATTGCGCTCAATGTGATGTCAAAGAAGCTTCTTCGCTGCCGTGATGAATATAAATCACTGCATTGGTACATAAATTTTGTTCCAAGGTATTTATCTAAGCATTTTAACACAAATTAGATCGTTTTCTGGTGAAGCTGCTAGATGTTCGAAAGAAAATGCCTCCCACGTTTGTTGTGTTGTGCCCTGATTTAGCTTGACAAAGTTGAGAAAATGCCTGAAAATAAATATCCATTGAAAAATGTTCCAGCTGAACATATGGCTGGTAGCTATGTTAACACGCGCATTGACGGGGGGCGGGTACCCGCTCCCCCTCGGGGTTTTTGGAGATAGTAGAAAAACGGTGGTGCATAGCGCCGCTGTACTTGGCATACCTTTTCCCTCATCATTTTTACAACTTCTGTGAAAATTTTAAGGTTAGGTCACCTCAGGTCAGATCACCAGTACAGGTCAAGTGACCTGACCTCAAAAAAATTTTATGATAGCATAAGTCGGAGCAGGGTGAACTTATCTGATTGAAACTTATATCACATAATGGGCCCACCAAGTTCTCTAAAATATGTTCCGGTATTTTTATATCGATGACCTAAGGTCAGGTACAAGGCATGACCTCTCCGTTGGAAATACATGGGAAAAATGGTTTTTACTTAATAACTCAGTAACGGATGGTGATAAAGCGTTCATTCTAGTTGCATTAGACTCACTTTGTCTTTGCGGTTCTAACGATATAAATGTTATATAATTTGACCTTGACCTGACCTCAGGTCAGATCAAATCCTTGATTTCACCTAGCAAGGTCAAATTATATATCATTCGATTCGGATTGCTGCGAGGATTCCTATAGTTCAAGCATAACCCGAGGTCTAAGCGATACCCACCCCCTCGTCAAAGCGAAGGTGGCTCAGGCCCCCGTCGATGCGCGTGTTAAATTAGGAGACATTAAAATTGTAGTGAAACTTTCCCGCAAGGTCATTTTCATTTCCGCTGGGGCCTAGAGGGTAAGATGCTCCAACGATAGAACACTTGTGCCAATGAGCGCCGCCACGGCACCTAGAATTAGGGGGGGGGCAAACCCATGTCTGCCTCTCCTGGGTGGGAGCGAATATTTTTTGCTCTACAGACCTTGTGTAAACATCTTTTTTCAGTGCTCATCAGACTTAGTATAAAGCTACATCTCCAAGTACATGATCGCTCTCCGGGGCGAGGGGGAGCGAATATTTTTTACTCTACAGACCTAGGGTAAATACATTTTTTAAAAAAATTCTCCGGCGTTTTGGGGGCCAAAAGATAGTTTGGTCCCCCTCCAACGTTTTGGGGGCGATGGTCCCTCCGATACACAGTTGGTCGCTCCGATACACATCAACTCTACAGCACAAACCCTGGCCATCCTCGGCGCTCATAGATTCTGATCTAAATGCACCTTTTTCCCCTACAATAGAAAACCTGGATCAGCCATTGCATGTTTCTGTTCAGAGAACCATAGTCTACACACTTGAAAGACTAAAAACGGGTCTTCACTGTCCTCCATTCACCAAGCTGAGCCCATTACAGCCTTCGGGGTACCGCCGGACAGATTTTCATCTCTAGTTGGGTTTTGAAGTGAGCCAACGGCAATTTGCATCAGTCGATATCAGCTGACTGCGGTTGCCCAGCTTCGCAGCCGACGGACTGCTGGCACCTACAAACTCTTTTGTGGTGCGCAGGAGCAATCCTGCATATTACGGGCTAGCTGCCGTCTGCATTCTATAAAATATGATATTGCGCATGCGCGTTGCAGAAAAACCTGCCGGTCCGCCTGCAGGCGAACACATCTCCGGTTAGATCGGGTCGGACGGTAGATAGGGGTTAAATTACTTTTTTCAAATCTTCCTTGTAGTAAACTTAATGGACTTGTAGGATAAATCAATGGCTAAAAAGAAGTTTAAAAATACATTCCTAATACAAATACATTATATGACAAACATCACAACACAATTTTAGTAGCCATGGCAACGAGAAAAGACTGTACCTGGCTAGTGATAGAGTGCTGGGTTTAATACTCTAACTGCTATTGATAAATATTTCGATAATTGTGATGTGGCCTCCCAAAAATTGGTCGAAGATACAAAAATGATTATTGGTTTCAGGATCAGGATTTTTCAAATATCAAGAAACCATAATAATTTTTTTCGCGTATCTCCCTTTAAGTTCTATCCTGACTCCAATCTGGATGCTGCTGTGACGTGGTACCAGCGTACCATTGTACCAGCCGTTGCTACCAAGACGTGTGGCTATTCGGCTTTGCGGGGAGTCATCGTCGCCGTGAGCCAGGAACAGCATCGGCACTGAGTCTTGCAGTGAACTATCTATTAGACAATAAACATAGGTAACATAAACAACGGCTTCTGATATGCATAATATCTACGGCACAACACTTGGCAAACAGTTTTCGATCTCCATACGGCCAAAGTCGGGATTTACAGTTGACGTGGATATCCGTCGCTGCGTGGTTTGGGCGGTGCTTGCCCGGCGTCAGCGGTAGCGTCAAGTTCTCTCGTGGTGGCTGTGCGGGATTCGTGGCTTAGTTTGGCTTATTTGGCTTAGTTAGCGAGAGGGTATCGCCAGGAAGATGGAACCAGGTGAGGAAAGTTCTGGTTGGGGCACCCCGCTGGTGCCAGTGCAGAAGCCGTCTGGTGAGGTCCGCTTGTGTGCAAGCCACAGCCTCACAGTGAACCCGCAGCTTGTGACGAAACAGCACCCGCTGCCTTCGCCAGAAGGAGTGTTTTCCACTGTCAACAGAAAATACTTCTGTAAACTGGATCTGAAAAACGCGTATCAACAAATGCCGCTCAGCACGAAAGCGCAACCGATCACCCAAGTCACTACCCACAAAGGCAAGTACCAAATGCTCAGACTCCCTCAGGGCATCTCCGTGGCTGTGGCACTGTTCCAGGAGGCCATGGACAGGGTGATGGAAGGCATGGACGATTGCAAATGGTTTCTTGATGATCTGCTGATATGTGGACGCGATGAGGCAGAGACGCTGGACAGGCTGGACGCAGTGTTGGAGCGTCTGCAGCGGTATGGAGTCCGGTTGGCAGCCTCCAAGTGTGAGTTCATGAAGCCTTCCGTGAATTATCTGGGTTGGACGGTGAGTGCAGACGGCATCAGTCCTACCCAGGATGGTACAGCAGCGGTGCTGCAGGCACCGGAGCCGCGTGATGTGACGCAGCTGCGATCGCTGTTAGGCAGCATCAACTACTTCGCCCGCCTGCTCCCAGACCTGGCAACAGTGCTCGCGCCCTTGTACCGTCTGATGAAAAAGGGTGTGCCGTGGGAGTGGACTGAAGCGTGCAGGGCGGCAGTGCAGAAGGTGAAGGCCATGCTTACCAGCCCGAGAGTGTTAGTGCCATACGATCCGGCACTGCCACTTAAGCTTATCACCGACGCGTCTGGAACTGGCGTGGCAGCTGCGCTCCTGCATGTCATGCCAGACAAGTCTGAGCGACCCATCATGTATGCGTCTCGGACGCCAATGCCCACGGAACGGAAATATCCTATGGTGGAGGTTGAGGCCGCAACGGTTTCTTATGGGGTGAAGCGCTTTCATCTGTACCTGTATGGCCGTCAGTTCATTCTGGCAGTCGACAACCGTGCGTTGTCGCGGACACTCCACCCGGACCGGAGCCTGCCCACTCTCGCTGCTGCGCGTCTGCAGCGGTATGCTCTCCAGCTGGCTGCGTACTCTTACACGGTGGAGCTGAGACGCACCGACGACATGCACGTGGCTGATGCGTTATCTCGGCTCTCCTTACCGTGATCTCCGGCTGAGAGGAGGAGTTGGCGCGTGGTGTGGTCCCTGAGAGTCACCTGCTGTTCCTGGATGGCGCTTCACCGGCGCTGACGACGCAGGAAGTGGTCGTCGCCACCCGGCGGGACCCAACTCTATCAAAGGTGCTGACGTACTTGCGGTATGGGTGGCCTCAGCGTGTCGAACCAGACCTATCTGCGTTCAAAAGACGCCAGGACGAGCTAACGACGGAGAATGACTGTCTCCTGTGGGGAGGCCGCACAGTGATTCCGTCTAAGCGGCGCTCCGGTGTCCTGGCCGAGTTGCACCAGGCTCACCTCGGCAGCTCCAAGATGAAGGCTCTGCCACGACGGTATGTGTGGTCAGGTCTTGATGCTGAACTGGAAGGTATAAAGTGTGACTGCACTGCGTGTGCTGAGAAGAAAGGCGCACCGCCTCGCAAACAGCTGCATCCGTGGGAGCCGACCAGTGGAGCGTGGGAACGCAATCACATCGATTTTACTGGATTATTCCAGGGCTACTACTTCCTGATTGTGTATGATAGTTACACGAAGTGGGTGGAGGCGATTCCGATGCGGGAAACAACGACGGCGAGCGCCATCCGTGAACTGAGGACTATGTTCGCGAGGTTCGGTCTGCCGCACCAGGTCGCCTCAGACAACGGGCCGCAGTTTGTATCGGCTAATTTTGCTGGGTTTCTTAGCAGCAATGGGATTCGACACATCAGGGTGGCGCCATACCACCCGAGCTCCAACATTGCCGCAGAGCGGGCGGTACGGACCGTTAAAGCCGGACTGAAGGCAGACGGTGGCTCCCTGGACCAACGCCTGCAGCGCTTCCTCTTGGCGTACAGGGCGGACCCTCATGCTACAACCGGGCGGTCTCCTGCTGACCTGATGCTCGGTCGGCGAGTGCGCACCAGGCTGGATCTGCTGGAGCCGAACCTCAACCAACGTATGGCGGATCAGCGTCAACGGATGGTGGAGAGTGCTGGAGGTCGGCATCGGACTCCGTCCCAGCCTGGCACGTCAGTCTGGGCTCGCTGTTACTCGGGCCCGGAGCAGTGGATCCGAGGCACGGTCGCGGCCCAGACCGGGCCGGTCTCCTACGAGGTGGACACGAGGCGCGGTGTTTGGTCCAGGCATATGGATCAGCTGTGGCTGGCAGGAGCTTCTGAGCGTGCCTCGGACAGTCAGCGAGACCACAACGTGCGCCCGCCCGCTGCAGATACCAGTGTGGTGGCACAGTGGCTCACTGGTGGTGGTGATCGGGCGATCACCGACAGCCGTGCGGGTGTGAGTGTTAACATCGGCACTAGGCCGAGCGTCGGTGTCCGTAGGGATGGTCGCGTGAGTGGTACTGGTGAGCGTGCTCCGTCTGGTGTCCGTGGGGATGGTCTCGAGAGCGGTACTGGTGAGAGTGCTTCAGCTGAAGACAGTGGCGCCGGCCCCGGTCGTGGTGATGACGCCAGTGGCGTCGGCGGTCATGACGATACCGACGTCAGTGACGCTGGTGGCCGTGATGATGACGGGGCTGGTGTATGTGGTGGTGTGCTGAGGAGGTCCCAGAGCACCGTAAAGGTCCCAGTGTGTTACGCCACCTAAGTGCATGGTGGCGCCTAGCCCAGAATGGAACGTTTGCTTTTCGTTTAAATTGGTGGGGGGATGGTGTAGTGACGTGGTACAAGCGTACCATTGTACCAGCCGTAGCTACCAAAATGTGTGGCTATTCGGCTTTGCGGGGAGTCATCGTCGCCGTGAGCCAGGAACAGCATCGGCACTGAGTCTTGCAGTGAACTATCAATTAGACAATAAACATAGGTACCAGAAACAACGGCTTTCGATATACAAGAACATCTACGGCACAACGGATGCCTTTGTAGTGTCTTTGAGGACTCTTGTGGTCAGGGTGTTTCCCCAAGGGGTGGGAGAGGATTTCTTGTTTGGACATTTCCTTCAGCCTGCCTCAGTCATTTCAGCAGCAGCTGGTGTCTGAAGGTACCCAGACCTTTGATCAGGCAGTCCGGAAGGTTCGGAACATGTGCTGTGCGGCCAGTTTGGTCCAGGAGGTTCCTGTTAGGCAGGTCTCCAGTGAGACAGAGGCTTTGAAGAGGGAGATATAGATGCTGCAGAGGATGCTGGCTCAGTTAGAGGGGTCAGGTCCTCGTGGGTTTGGAGGTGGTAGACCTCAGCCGTTTCAAGGGTCGAGGACATGTCATTACTGTGGACTCCCAGGACATGTAAAGGCTTCGTGTCGGCATCGGCATCTGCCCTGCCACACCTGTAACCAAATAGGTCATTTAGCCAGAGTATGCCAAGGAAACATGCAGAGGGCTGGGAACGTCGTCCCAGGTTCCAGACCCAGTCACTTCAGAGCAGCGCAGCCCAGCGGTCAAGGGGCACAGGGACCGATTCAGCCAGGGATGCCTCACCAAAGGGTGAACGAGACAGGTCCAGTCGGACCATCCCTATTCGTTCAGCAGCTCGTAGGATTCCACCTTTTTGGCAGAGAAAGAAAAGGCTGAGCTGCAGAAGATGGTTAACCTAGGAATTTTGGAAGGAGAGTAATGGGTACTTTTCAAGGGGCGTGAAGTGTTCCGCCGAATGCCAGTGACTATTAAGTCAGGTGGTTGTAATGATGGATGTGAATTTTTTCTAGGGGGGGAAGGATGTAAGCCGGGCTTAAGGTGTTTGTTTGCCATCCCTATAGTTGTAGGATTGTCATTTGACATCTCTAAATATCAGCTGGTAATGAGCGGCACAGGTGTGAATTCTACGTCTGAATTCGAAACGGTAATGTATGAAGGTGGTTTTATTGAAGCTGAGTAATTAAAATTATAATATTCGTATCTGCTTGGATCACGGCTAGCAGTAAATGTTTCTTTTTCATTATATCGTATTCGCGGAGTTTGTCGGCGAATGTGCGTCACTGTGGGTTGCACGTGGCATTGTTGTTATAACTTAGACTTAAACTTTATTATGGATTTCAAGGGGGGTTTCAGGGGTATGGCTTTGAGTCATGAGCTGTTAAGCCAGCAGGCTGTGTTGCATCATTATTAAGTTCCGATAACCTGTTCGCGGCCATATAGTCGAATTGTATTGATAAACTTATCGCCTGTTTGCAGGACGTGGGCTTTTGTTGGCCTGTTGGGCCTTTTTGGCTGTGACCTTGGTGGCCTGGGTGACTGGAGCGGGAGCGTGCCTGGAGCGATAATACAGCATGACATGAACCTCATCTACACTCTGGTCGGCTGCGGAGAAAAGCGAATATGCGCGGATTACACATTTGCCATCTTTGCATTGCTTTTCCAGATGAACAATATTCCCCCAGTGGAACCCGTGGAAAAAACTAATGATATCTGGAGGAGAACCACGGTGCACTCGACACAGAGCCAGACGCTGAGCTGACTATGATTCCGCCGCCGGAAGCTACACAAGAGTCTCTTCGCCATGAGTCCCCTACTGATCCCGTGCCCGTGTGTAAAGACACTGAATATGTACGCATGTCGGGTATCGACACGACCCGTGTGCCCCAACCCACGTCTTGTTCCGCAAATGGAAGATTTGAAGATGGAAGTTTTGAAGTGGTGTTAAAAATGACCATTATCTGCCAAGTTTCTTTATTTATTTTAGTCCTGAATTAATATTGAAAGAATAAACACATTTCCTTCCCTATCAATATGTTTATTCTTTCAATAGTCATTCAATACAAAAATAAATAAAAAACTTGGCAGATAATGGTCATTTTTAACACCATTTCAAAACTTGGAATTACAAATAGTGATGCTTTGAGGTCTGTGCAGTTCACGGCCGGAAATGTAAGAGAGAAAATTAATAATCTGCGAAGTGAAGCGTCAGGATGGTCGGATGCAATCCCGCCCAGAGTGTTAAAGGATATTAGGGACTAGGTTTGTGTGCCCCTGGTAATGCTCTTTGAGAGCTCTATGCGAGAGAAATTCATTCCAAATGGCTGGAAGGAGACAGAAATAGTCCCTTTGTTTTGCAACTTTATGCCTGGAAATTATAGGCCGGAAACTTGAGAGGAGGACGAAGAGGTCAGAGAGAATGAAGAGGTCTGGGACCGCGAGATCGCACAGTCCCTGACTACAGAGGAGCTTAGCGACAAATGATTGATGAATGATTATGAAAGGCCCAAGCCTCCCAGGTCCGCGGCCTGGCTCCGCCCCTGCTCGGCCGCGCGGGCTGTGACCCGAGGCGGTGTCTGGAGGCGGTAGCGGGCCGCGGGAGTCACGGGCGAGCGTAGGACGGCGGGGCCGTGGCGGCATTGGCCCGCGGCTACCAGACCCACCAAGTGCCCCCGGGCTACAGCCGGCCGTAGGCCGGTCCGGGGGGGCAAACAACAACAACAGCGCTGGACGAGGGGCGGTGCTGCTGCGCGTTGCAGCCGCAAGCTAGACACCAAAGCTAGACACAAAAACAGTATTTTGGTCTTACAATTATATAAAACAAATGATTATCCAATGGTTACCTCTGATCTCGATGAATATATTCGAGGTCTTGCTACACTACGACCATGTGTGATTTTACGTGTTCAATTATGCTGATTCGAATGGAAATATGTGCCCGACCACATAGGAAATATCTGAGGAGGTCATATTAGCCCCTCCCCCATCCGGGTGAAGGTAAATCCGGTAAAAGTTTGGCTTGGAATGTCACCTCCATAAATTTGTTGGTATGGACAGTAGAGCGATAAACATAATATATAAATATGCTCAGTGAAACCGCATCACTCCGGAGTTACGCCCTGGCATCCCGAGTGGTAGCCGAGCATATCACTGGACCATCGCAGCTACGCCACCTGTAGCTTTCGTGTAAATGTTCTTGATCAATTGCTTGAAGCTATTTTTGGGGACACTATGTAAAAGTATACCTTTCAATTACTAAATACATGAAAAGAATAGAAAAATAGCACGGCACCTTTGAAACGGCAAAAATATGTTTAAAAACTTGGATACAATCGTGCAGTAAGAATTGATTTCGGTCCCTTACGGAAATGAAAGAGGTTGAATAATAGTGGAATGGTTCTGCAAAAATGTGCAGAATTCTCAAAAATAAAAACCGCCATAGCAATCATGATTTTTCAAACACCAACAAACCAAGACTAAAAATTTGCGACAATGTCCCTTTAATCAGCATAATAGGCGCAGAGCCTCGTAACCTGTCATTATGTAACAGCCATTAAAAACTAGCGACTAACCCAGCCACAGCCTTGGCCACGCTGGAACGTCCAATTAAAAATTTCTAAAAAAATACCCGCTTTCTTAAACTTAGATAAAAGTCTAAAGACTACAAGGATCGAGACCAGACCCTGTCAGACCAGCCCTGTGTTGAAAGGAAATAAAGTGAATACAACACTCGGGTAATGGTCGTCACAAACCAAACTCTCCCACAGACCAATCCACAGGTGAAACGAACATATCCGAAAAAACCCAGCTGGAAACCGCACATCCATCAGATATGTACTGGGGGGGGGGGATAATCCAGTTGTCAGGCACGATAACGCCAGGTGTGAGTGACGAAGGAGACCAGAGTCCCGTGGTAAGCTACTACTTCTGATGATATCCATCTGGGCATCATAAATCGGAACTGCCCATTTGACGTGGCACTGCCTCTAAACAGTAGATATCACTTATTAGTCGTGCTCGCCTACGGGGGCCGTTTCCGGTTGGCTGACTGGACGGCTCTGATTTGGAATGCCTAATGTACTACTAGGGCTTCACTATGTTAGCAGATTACACCCTCAAAATTTACAAAGAGTTGGCCAGGGCTCTCTTGGCGGAAGTTATATGCACAGCTGACAGAGAGTGCGATTTTGGCAACAGGGGCCTGAGTTCCGATTTAACTTATACCTACGTAGTCGGATCACTGCACTGCGCACCATTTCATACCAAAGCCTTAGTGAAAAGCTAAAGGCTTTAGCACCAAACCGATGCACATTCACGAAGTAAGTATAAAAGACTGTTTCATGTACTATCTGGGAACACTCGTCATGAAAATTACATATGTCATAGATTGATTGATGTAGTCAACCCTGATTGATGTCCGCATCCTTAAAGGGAATGTGGCACCTTCATAACGTGATTTTAAATGAGCTAGCTAAGTTGTAAAGCAAGTCGGAAAACCCGGTACTCAATACATAATTTGACTTGGAACTCGAGACTTCCGTAGAAAAAAGCCAAAACCTACCTAAAATGTACCCCTCATTAGGGTGGATTGAATGTAACTTGTTTTCGAAAATCAACTTCCGCGGGCTCAAAACACGTGCGCGTGCATCGGTAGAGGCAAGACAACACGATTGCAAAAATATATAATATGTTCTAGATACCACGCACGAATCGTTTTAAAAAGATTTCTTCGCCGTCAGGCGTCGAAGTCTCCATTCATTAAGGATGGCACGTAAAAAGATAGCACCGCGCGCGTCGGACTCGATAGCTGGCGCGGACCCTTCTAACGTGTCGCACGTGAATAATGGCTGCAAACACGATTTACGGAAGGGACAGCCGGCGTCTCCGTGTCAGTGTGAGTCAGTTGGTATCCTGAGACACGATCAGGTCCAGTGCAGTATATGAGCTCAGCAAAGAGCGAGCGTGTCGAGATCTGCAACGCCAGTGTGCAGTGGGTCGTGATTCGGGCGTAGTGTTGCGCGCCGTGGGAGTTGACCGTGACGTTCAGGTCGTGTTAGTGTTGCATACATAGACTTTGTTGTGCTACATAATCCGAGATCAAAGACATGAGCAATCCAGGACTATCGACCAGGCAAAAAACACAGCAGCCTTCATTGAAAATACGCCCTGCTGCTCCACCAAAAACCAGCTACCATGCAAAATGGACGTTTATTCGTTCTACGTAAAGACACGCAACCAAATGACGAGTGCTAGTGGAAACAAACCGACAAGAAGAGAGGTCACTGAAGTCGTTAAAGATGTTATTATTGAAACATGGGATAGAGCTTAGCTGGCCTCATCAGCTGGTCGGACGAAGGGGATAAGACGAACATCATTAGCGAAGACAGGATTGTTCGTAACATCGAAAGCCTAGCTGGGATGGGTTTGGACCTCAAGAAGTGGTCCTCAGGGCGGAAGAAAGGCAAATGTAAAAAGTACACCGGTAAAATGCAGGCTTACGATGGCTTATTCGACATCATGAGGTGCCGGTGTGACATTACAAATACTGAAGTTCCGTGTGCCCGATGTCCCGCTGCTGAGAGGGTCCCAGCCAAAGAAGTGGCTTTTCTGGTGGATAAGAGAACAGAGAGGAAACTGCACATGCAGGCATTGACCGGAAAACAACCGAGGAAAACATCAAGAGACAAAAGAAAAGAGGGACGGGAAAGAAACAGTTGGACAGTTGGGTGTCCAGCAGAGTTCAGAGGCGAATCAGCTCAGTCACATGGACACAGACGTGGAAGAGAGCAGTGAGGACTCAGAAATGGATGGTGTGGAGAAGGCTGGTGCTAGCTATTCCGATTCGCTTAGCTCTGATGACGACGTCTGTGGTAGTGGAGGACAAAACCACCGACAGCTTCCCAAACTTCTCGCGAATGTGTGATCGGTACGGTATCTCTGATCGCTCCGCCGCTGGCTTGCTGAACGCAGCTCTAGTAGATTATGGGATAATCACACACAACAGCAAGGCTGAGCTGGTTGACAGCAATAAAATCCGACGACAGAGAAACAAATGGGGTAAGAAGGAAGTGGACGAGAGCTCAAAGAATAACCGACGTGATCGCCTGGTAGGTATTTTATTATGATGGTAGGGAGGATATAACGCTGAAAAGAGTGGGCAACAAGAACAAGATAGCCAAATAACTGCATGAAGTAGTCGCTGCTGAACCAGGCCACCGGTACGTCGACCATGCAACACCACAGCAGTGTTAACAGGAGGATTGAATTGGGTGTTGGTCGTCCGCTCCAGCAAGCTATGTGCGGCATACACACCAACGAAATGACGCTCAATTGAAAGTATGGTTTAGCTGATAAAGTGTGCTTAAATGGTTGCAAGTACAAGGTTAGGAAGACTCGTATTTATGTTGCTATATAGATGGTGTTAACCACAAGTTTTCGGAAACTGCAATGCATTAACTGCAATAAACCTCGATTGCACATATCTCTTGCTACGCAAAACTGAAAACGTGGCCAAAAATGTAAATATTTTGCACCTCTAATCGCGTGATTGTTGCTGACGGTTCATTACATAATTAAATCTCCGGTGTTATAGACATGCATACACTAGTGAGCTTGGCAGCGGTAGCCGAGAATTAGTGGGGGAATAACGTGAACAAGACTAATGGTGTTATGTTCTTATAACACGGTAAAAACTAATGGAGACTTCAACGCTTGGCGAGGCTAAGAACCGTTTCAAAAACGTTTCGTGCGCGGTATCTAGAATATTTTTGAAAAAAATTTAGGTGCGATTTTTCGTCTATTAACATTCACGCGCACGCGTTTTGACCCCGCGGAAGTTGGTTTATAATTTTCGACCCACCCTACCCCTCATGTACCCTTAGCAGCAGGCCACAGTTGTAATGGCTGTTGATATGACGACATATGATGACGTCACGGTGAGTATCAGCCAATCGAAGCCCTTGAAGCGTATTGAATATGATAGTGGTTTCCAGATGATGACATCATCCACAGGCATATCTATTTCTTTCCCTAGAGGAGCATTTTAAAAATCAAAATATCGAGCTTATTGTACATTTTTTTCAGAGAAATCATGGACGCCTCCTTAATTTAAGGCTAAAAGTTCCCCTAATTACACTAAATTCCAGGATTCGACCAAGGTGCCACATTCCCTTTAAGCCTCTGGCATATTTAAGTTTAATTTGAAGCGGGAAATCCAGAAAGCGGCCGATTGATTTTGTCCGAGCTGTACCCAGACATCTCTGCGAACACGTCCCCAGCCCACTGACGTGCACGTTATGTCACCAGTCCACCGGCGTACACGTCACCAGTCCACCGGCGCACACATCACATTACCAGCCCACCGGCGCACACATCACATCACCAGCCCACCGGCGCACGTCACCAGCCCACCGGCGCACATGTCACATCACCAGTCCACCGGTAAACACGTCACCAGTCCACCGGTAAACATGTCACGTCACCACCCCACCGCTGAACACGTCACCAGCCCACCGGTAAACACGTCACCAGTCCACCGGTAAACACGTCACCAGTCCACCGGTAAACATGTCACGTCAACAGCCCTCCGGCGAACACGTCACGCCACCAGCCCACCAGCGAACACGGGCAGGTTTACTCCAGGCACGGCGCACGATTTTATAGACAGGGCCCGTGCTTTAAATTTCGTCACAAGTGCGAAATATCGCGCCAAAAGGTCGGACCATGACTGATGCCCGCTGATGTTGACTCTGCAGTGTGAACATCAATGCGTGATTATGACCTAACAATCTATAAAACTCACAAAAAATATTGTCAATTAACAACGTACCGACTGAGCCAATGCCCACAACAAGCCCCAATGTAATTCAATCGGTACCTAAGTAGGTTTGGCTACCCGGATTTTTTAACGAGTCAACTTGGTCAACATGGGTATCAACCTTCAAAATACACAACCATCGTTAAAAAATCCACCTACAACATTCTTCCACTATGACCAAACAGCGGCCAGGCCTGGCTCTGGTCAGGAGGCAGACTGAGCGCTGGCGGCAGCGGCCGGCGGCGCGGCTGCCTCCGGCCCCGGCCGACACAGCCCAATACCGGAGGCGAGCCTCTCTGACCGGTCAAAGGTGGGAGACTCGGCCGGACAGCCTGGGGCAGCGTCCACCGCCGGGGTCAGCTCGTTCAGCACCAGCTGCTGGCAGTCGTCGGCTGACTTCGCTGCGGGGCGCGCCGGCAAGAGGAGGTACACGGCAGCAGCCAGACACACGTGCCACACGCTGTGTGTGTACTGAAACACGGCAGGGAGGGGGTCACACTACAGACACAGGTGCCACACGCTGTGTGTGTACTGAAACACGGCAGCAGGCGGTCACACTACAGACACACGTGCCACACGCTGTGTGTGTGTACTGAAACACAGCAAGGGCGGTCACACTACAGACACACGTGCACGCTGTGTGTGTGTGTTGTGTGTGTGTGTGTGTGTGTGTGTGTGTGTGTGTGTGTGTGTGTGTGTGTGTGTGTGTGTGTGTGTGTGTGTGTGTGTGTGTGTGTGTGTGTGTGTGTGTGTGTGTGTGTGTGTGTGTGTGTGTGTGTGTGTGTGTGCGCGTGCGTGCGTGCGTGCGTGCGTGCGTGCGTGCGTGCGTGCGTGCGTGCGTGCGTGCGTGCGTGCGTGCGTGCGTGCGTGCGTGCGTGAGTGAGTGGTGAGTGCGTGCGTGCGTGCGTGCGTGCGTGCGTGCGTGCGTGCGTGCGTGCGTGCGTGCGTGTGTGTGTGTGTGTGTGTGTGTGTGTGTGTGTGTGTGTGTGTGTGTGTGTGTGTGTGTGTGTGTGTGTGTGTACTGAAACATGGCAGGGAGGGGGTCACACTCCAGACACAGGTGTCATACGCTGTGTGTGTACTGAAACACGGCAGGGAGAGAGGTCACACTACAGGCACAGGTGCGACACACTGTGTGTGTGTGTACTGAAACACGGCAGGGGCGGTCACACTCCAGACACAGGTGCCACACGCTGTGTGTGTGTGTACTGAAACACGGCAGGGAGGAGGTCACACTCCAGACACAGGTGCCACACGCTGTGTGTGTACTGAAACACGGCAGGGAGGGGGTCACACTCCAGACACACGTGCCACACGCTGTGTGTGTACTGAAACACGGCAGGGAGGGGGTCACACTCCAGACACACGTGCCACACGCTTGTGTGTGTACCGAAACACGGCAGGGAGGGGGTCACACTCCAGATACAGGTGCCACACGCTGTGTGTGTACTGAAACACGGCAGGGAGGGGGGTCACACTCCAGACACAGGTGCCACACGCTGTGTGTGTACTGAAACACGGCAGGGAGGGGGTCACACTACAGACACACGTGCCACACGCTGTGTGTGTACTGAAACACAGCAGGGAAGGGGGTCACACTCCAGACACAGGTGCCACACGCTGGGTGTGTACTGAAACACGGCAGGGGCGGTCACACTATTGGCACACGTGCCACACGCTGTGTGTGTACTGAAACACGGCAGGGAGGGGGTCACACTCCAGACACAGGTGCCACACGCTGTGTGTGTACTGAAACATGGCAGGGAGGGGGTCACACTCCAGACACACGTGCCACACGCTGTGTGTGTACTGAAACACGGCAGGGAAGCGGTCACACTCCAGACACAGGTGCCACACGCTGTGTGTGTGTGTGTGTACTGAAACACGACAGGAGGCGGTCACACTCCAGACACAGGTGCCACACGCTGGGTGTGTAACTGAAACACGGCAGGGGCGGTCACACTATTGGCACACGTGCCACACGCTGTGTGTGTGTACTGAAACACGGTAGGGAGGCGGTCACACTCCAGACACAGGTGCCACACGCTGTGTGTGTGTACTGAAACACGGCAGGGAGGGGGGTCACACTCCAGACACAGGTGCCACAGGCTGTGGGTGTGTACTGAAACACGGCAGGGAGGGGGTCACACTCCAGACACAGGTGCCACACGCTGTGTATGTACTGAAACACGGCAGGGGCAGTCACAATCCAGACACACGTGCCACACGCTGTGCGTGTACTGAAACACGGCAGGGGCAGTCACACTACAGACACACCCGCCACACGCTGTGTGTGTACTGAAACAAAATCGAAAGGGGCGAAGGCAATTCGTCTGCAATTTGAGGTGAAATGACCCATAAGCAAAAAATTTTCATGAGCTTAGCTCACGTACAATTCCATTGCAATAGTACTGGCGGGGGGGTGTTGTGAGAGCGATTTGTTGGTTAAGAGGCTGCAGCTGTTGAAGTGCCCACCTGGTAGTTGGCGTGCGTCTCCAGCCAGGTGAAGATGACCACGCCCAGGAGGGCCAGCGTCACGCCCGGCAGCAGGTGAAAGAGCAGCCGGCGGCGGCAGGGCAGCGCCTGCCGGCCGTGCCGCCGACACTGCACCGCCAGCACACCCAGCTGCAGAGCACGGACGCAGGTCAGAGTACGGCTGCAGAGCACGGACGGACCCAGGTCAGAACACAGCTGCAGAGAAGGGACGGACGTAGGTCAGAGCACAGCTGCAGAGAACGGACGGAGGTCAGAACACAGCTGCAGAGCACGGACACGGGTCAGAACATAGCTGCAGAGCACGGACGCAGGTCAGAGCACAGCTGCAGAGCACGGACGGACGAAGGTCAGAACACAGCTGCAGAGCACGGACGGACACAGGTCAGAGCACAGCTGCAGAGCACGGACGGACGCAGGTCAAAACACAGCTGCAGAACACGGACGCAGGTCAGAACACAGCTGCAGAGCACGGACGGACGCAGGTCAGCATACAGCCGCAGAGCACGGACGGACGCAGGTCAGAACACAGCTGCAGAGCACAGACGCATGTCAGAATAAAGCTGCAGAGCACGTACGGACACAGGTCAGAACACAGCTGCAGAACACGGACGGACGTAGGTCAGAACACAGCTGCAGAGCACAGACGCAGGTCAGAACCCAGCTGCAGAGCACAGACGCAGGTCAGAACACCGACAGACGCATGTCAGAACACAGCTGCAGAGAACGGACGGACGCAGGTCAGAACGCAGCTGCAGAGCACGGACGGACGCAGGCCAGAACACAGCTGCAGAGCACGGACGCAGGTAAGAACACAGCTGCAGATCACGGACGCAAGTCAGAACATAGCTGACCTGTCAACATATCACGACCTGAACATATCCACAGACCAACTCAAACTGTGTAGTTGTACAGACACAAAACTCACCGCAGGCGTTTCCAACAACCGACGCAGGTCAGAACACCGCCGTGTAGATGCAGACAAGAGCACAGTGGTGCAAACGCGATTCACAGTACAGCTAAGTACATCTCACCATCCGTCTGAAGGGTCATTTGTTCGTTGCACAACACTATGCCAAAATAGTGGCATTCAGTCAAGTAAAAAGAACAGGTGTCGGGGACTCGTAACTTCATTTAGTACGTGACTCACAGCACTAGGGTCGCCATCCTACATCCATTGCAACGAGTGGTGGCGATCGAGTTAACCTTCCTCCGATCCTCATCCACGAATCGAACTCAAACTAAGAGCAGGAACAGCGAAAGCACTTCCCACTGTGCAGCCTCGTCAATACCCTGTCGCTGTCATCATTTGTGTACACACTGCACAACAGCGGGCGAAACGTGCCCTTCTCAAGCGGCGGAGAAATAATACATGTTCTCTCAGCGCACCTGCTTTGGATGGTGCAGAGGACTGACTGGGCCAACGTGAACAGACCAGAGCAGGGAAATGAGGGCAGTGTGGCGCTGACTGGGTATACCCGTATAGCACCGAGTTTAAGCCCACCTCGCGACGAAGCCCGGAACAATCCCCGCGAGAGCTGTGCAGCAATGCCACCTCCATGGTTCTGCCTCGATTTCAGGACTATCTTGCGTTAGCTTGCCTCATCACGGAAGGACCAATGCATCCAGTATTTTTTCTACTACGGGCGAAATTGCACACGTCCCACTAATTGACAGTTGCGTGCGTGTAGCAGTAAGTTCCATGGGAGCGGTCTATACTGCGGCGGCACAACACCAGGAAAAAGGCACTCACACCAGCTCCCCAACAAAAACCACGCCGACTTGGACTCGGTCGCCTACGCTACGCATTTAACCAGAAGCCCACAAGCTGTCAAAGCCATTTGACACGATGACAGCGGGCCAATATCGGGCCGCATCTGCACGTGCAAGCCACCAAGGTCGGGCGGGCCGGAAGGCTGCAGGTCAGCGCATCAGATACGATCGGCTGGTGCCACAGTTGTAGAGCACTGACAAAAAAGGCAGAAAACCGGTCCGATGCCGACCTGATAGCCACGCATGGCCGAGTGTACCGAGCGGTCCGGGCCACGACCCCTTACCGTTCCCGGAAACAGGGCTAACCTGGGGTACAGGAG
The DNA here is from genome assembly GCA_034440635.1 of Lepas anatifera. Taxonomy (NCBI): domain Eukaryota; kingdom Metazoa; phylum Arthropoda; class Thecostraca; family Lepadidae; genus Lepas; species Lepas anatifera. The sequence goes on from JAOTON010002234.1 coordinate 87,327, forward strand.
TGTACCGAGCAGCCCGGCAACAGGGCCAACCTGGGGTACAGGAGTGTACCGAGCAGCCCGGCAACAGGGCTGACCTGGGGTACAGGAGTGTACCGAGTAGCCCGGCAACAGGGCTAACCTGGGGTACAGGAGTGTACCGAGCAGCCCGGCAACAGGGCTGACCTGGGGTACAGGAGTGTACCGAGCGGCCCGGCAACAGGGCTGACATGGGGTACAGGAGTGTACCGAGCAGCCCGGCAACAGGGCCAACCTGGGGTACAGGAGTGTACCGAGCGGCCCGGCAACAGGGCTGACATGGGGTACAGGAGTGTACCGAGCAGCCCGGCAACAGGGCCAACCTGGGGTACAGGAGTGTACCGAGCGGCCCGGCAACAGGGCTGACATGGGGTACAGGAGTGTACCGAGCAGCCCGGCAACAGGGCTGACCTGGGGTACAGGAGTGTACCGAGCGGCCCGGCAACAGGGCTGACCTGGGGTACAGGAGTGTACCGAGCAGCCCGGCAACAGGGCTGACCTGGGGTACAGGAGTGTACCGAGCGGCCCGGCAACAGGGCTAACCTGGGGTACAGGAGTGTACCGAGCGGCCCGGCAACAGGGCCAACCTGGGGTACAGGAGTGTACCGAGCGGCCCGGCAACAGGGCCAACCTGGGGTACAGGAGTGTACCGAGCGGCCCGGCAACAGGGCCAACCTGGGGTACAGGAGTGTACCGAGCAGCCCGGCAACAGGGCTGACCTGGGGTACAGGAGTGTACCGAGCAGCCCGGCAACAGGGCTGACCTGGGGTACAGGAGTGTACCGAGCGGCCCGGCAACAGGGCTGACCTGGGGTACAGGAGTGTACCGAGCGGCCCGGCAACAGAGCTGACATGGGGTACAGGAGTGTACCGAGCAGCCCGGCAACAGGGCTGACCTGGGGTACAGGAGTGTACCGAGCGGCCCGGCAACAGGGCTGACCTGGGGTACAGGAGTGTACCGAGCGGCCCGGCAACAGAGCTGACATGGGGTACAGGAGTGTACCGAGCAGCCCGGCAACAGGGCCAACCTGGGGTACAGGAGTGTACCGAGCGGCCCGGCAACAGGGCTGACCCGGGGTACAGGAGTGTACCGAGCAGCCCGGCAACAGGGCTGACCTGGGGGGGTACAGGAGTGTACCGAGCGGCCCGGTAACAGGGCTGACCTGGGGTACAGGAGTGTACCGAGTGACCCGGCAACAGGGCTGACCCGGGGGTACAGGAGGTACCGAGCAGCCCGGCAACAGGGCTGACCTTGGGGTACAGGAGTGTACCGAGCAGCCCGGCAACAGGGCTGACCTGGAGTACAGGAGTGTACCTTCTCACTCCCAGCCTGGGCTTGTCCTGTCCGACGCTCGCGAGTGGAGTATAAGTCAGCTATGTGAAGACTCTCTTGAATGCCCGACCAGATCCGAGCGAAGCGCAAAACCAAAATGCTGGTTTAAAAGAAAACAATATACATCATCCAGGATGCTGCAGGGTATTGTTAAGCAATGCCGGGACAAAATATATCATTAATGAACTCTTTTTGGCTAGGAGCTAATGAGCTAACTTTTAAATAATGAACTAGGCTTGGGTCGGGTTTCCCGTGACAATAAAAAGTTCAGATACGGCGTAAGTGTTCCGAATCAAACGGGAGACCGCACTCATAAAGCATTGATATCCAGATCACGTAGCCCCCGAAGTAAATGTTAGCATCAATTGCACAGTGACGGTAATGGCGACACTAACTAACGCAGCGCAGCATTCGGAAAGCTTGATAAATGCCTAAATGTCATCGGTTTACTCGCAAATCAAACTGCGGCCCCTCTGAGCCGCAGCCAGGAAAAACCTGACCCAACAGCCATACGCAACATTTCCTTATTACTGGCGGGCCCGAGCCCATTCGAAAAGTATAAATCCTGGGGCCAAAAGATCCGGGACCTAACCAGTAAAACCCGCTTACATCTTTCGGACAACTGGACGCAATATAATTACCTAGTGGATAAATCACCGATGCGGATGCAGGCAGCGATTTTCCGCTCCTGTGCAGCAGGTGTTAGCCCCTCACGAGGTGTTGACACCGCACCACTGCCACCCAGCGTGCGTGGAGACCTCGGGACACCGACAGCGAAGACAGCTCACGATTAGAAACGAACTGGGGTGATGATGATGATGATGATGATGATGATGATGATGATGATGATGATGATGATGATGATGATGATGATGATGATGATGATGATGATGATGATGACGATGATGACGATGATGACGATGATGATGATGCTAATGATGATGATGATGATGATGCTAATGATGATGATGATGATGATTATGATTATTATTATTATTATTATTATTATTCCGGCCGTTGAATAAGGATATTCATATGGGGGCGCCTCGTTACAGACGCCCAATCGCCGGAGGAAGATCAGGCGATTCCGGTTTGGATGAGGGCCGATTTGTGGCGAAGACCCGCTCCGTTGCGCCGTTCCCGCCGTCCAGGTCCCACCTGGCCCCCTCTCGTGACCGGAGGTGGCTGTCTTCGGGACCGTTTTCGTGATGATTGCCCGGGCTGGGATACCCAAATGGTAATCTTGACGCGCTTGAGTAATCCAAGACATAGGCGTTCGCCGTCGGCCCAATCTTTTCGGTAGTCGGTTTGGTCGGCTAAGTGGATATATTCGTGTTCGTTTATCCTGTTCTTATGCAAGTAACTAGATCTTGTGGGTATGAATTAATTAAGCTATCATCATCTGCTTATCATATTCTAGCATTGTATTTTTCTACATATTGTGCGATAAATAAATTACATCCACCCGGTATGCACGAGATATGCGCGAATACCACAAATAAAGATATCTTTAGAAATCAGCTTCAGCGAGGCTCCATGATGGGAGTATCACGAAAAACATTTTGCCGGTGGAGCCTTGCTAAAGACCTAACCTTACCTTACCTTACCTTACCTTACAAATAGTCGGGATTTTGAGGCCACTGTGGCCTGCAGGTCCCGTTGTCAACGAACTCCAGATGAATTTTATTGTATCTCAGTCGTTCTCAGGGATCAGGTACCTGAGATGGTTCCAGTGAGTGTCGAAGTTGGCCTTGATCTGAGACAATGTCTGAGAAGAAACTACGGATTCGGGCAGAGAGTGCCAGTCGGAGACGGCTCGAACCCCATCACACATCGGCGGACCCTGGTCTGAGCTGTGGGTTTCGTCAGTTTCAGCGGGTGTCCTCTAGTCCGTGTGTTTGTGTTCAGTGCTACGAAGTCTAGAGTAGTGCTGATCAATCCTCCCATGCAGCAACTGGAACATTTTCACCCAATCCCCCTTCGTCTACGGTAATACAATGACGGGAGATCTAGACTTCGGAGCCTTTCCATATAAGGTAAATGACGTAGTGAGGGGATCATACGAGTTGCACGTCTCTGTACCTTCTCCACCAGTTGCTGGTCGGCCCGATTACACGGCCCCCACACAGCGTTGCCGTACTCGACTAGAGGACGCACAAGTACTTTGTATAAGCAGGGTAGAATGAATTTGTCAATATTGGCAAATGACTTTCGGATCACAGCAAGTACCCTGTTGGATCTGGATACCGCAGAGGCAACCTGGTGCCTGAACTTCCAAGTCAGAATCGATCATGATGCCCAGGTCTTTTTCCTCAGTGACTTCACGGACAGGCCCACCGGACATCGTGTACTGTTGATGAACGTTGCCTGACCCGAGGTGCAGAACTGAGCATTTGCCTGTGCTAAATAAGACCTCACGTTTCTATTTGAAAAAAATGGAGGAGCTGAGGTCAGTTTTGATCTAAGCGTTGAGTTTGCCACACCTGCTTTAGATTTGCCTCTTTGAAGAATTTTCTCCTCTACCGTTTTTCTTAGTCTTCTCTTTTCACTAGCCGATTACCTGATAGCCGTCATATTTACAGGAGGAGCAGCATGCACGCTAAGGTACGTTTTGACTACACACATGAGGTGAAGTGCCAGAAATGGTTTTAAAAATGTAAAAAGCAAAAAACACAGAGCCTTCTTTTTTCTGGCCGACTAGCTGGAAGTCAGCTAGCTGACGAACTGAGGTGGCAGCCTCGACCCCGGCTCGCCACATCACAGACCGAAAACACTCGGTAACGAGCCTGAGCCAGGCTCACCACATCACAGACCGAGAACACCCAGAAACGAGCTGGGGTGGCAGCCTCAGTCTCGGCTACCAACATCACAGACCGAAAACACTCGGAGCCGAGCTGGAGCGGCAGCCTCCGCCGCGGCCGCGTCCTTCTGTGTGGAAATGGGATATCCGGTGAAGGTTCTGGCTGCTGCTATCATGTTACTCTCCAGTACCTCGATGTGAGGGAGGGGTGGCCGGCAACCACGCCGCTGCGGCGCGTTCGAGTGCTCCTCTGCTACGCCCATTGTCCACCGCTACTGGGCGCAAAATACCCAATTCTGTGGACGTGTCCTAAAACACCGAACGTGGCGGTGATGGACAGCGCCTGCAGCTGCTGTTGCTGCTCTAGGCGCCGGTGTCCACCGAGAAGCCTGCGCAGTTCTCATGCACGTCTTTCTTCATTATCTTTCCAGGTAGTCGGTCAACTTTCTTGGCCCGTTCATCGACGTTAAAGATCTTGTCGACGTCATGGTTTACGAAATGTGTTTTATCTTGAATCGAATATACCAACAGCTGGCGAAAATTTTTAATACAAGTCGAGAGCTTCCGAGACTGAACACATCCCAGTGGATGAAAGCTCGAGCAGTGGTACGAGATTGCTAGCAGACATTAGGGAGAGGGCGCTACTCACCGGTACAGCTGCGGCCACCAGCAGGGGGCCGAGGCTGGTCCAGAGGGCGGTAGGGTGCACCTGCACGGCGGCGGCCACGCCCAGAGCACCCAGCATGTGCAGCGGCGGCTCAGCGCGGCCGCCCACGCTGCAGAGGGTCACCCACCAGCTCAGCAGGGAGGCGAAGAAATCACAAAACTGCAGCGCCTGGCAACAGCGGAGCCCATTCAAACAGGAGACAACGCACAGTGTCGAACTTACCACCTGCACTGCGTTATCATAGATAAAGGTGACTTATCACAGACTTGGATGTGTTTCCAAAGAAATGAAACATATCAATACATTCACTGCCTTTTATCATTGCAAATATGGCAAAAAGGCTGTGATGGATAAAAAGGGCATTTAGGCTTTGATTTCAGCCAGGAAGCTAGAAGCGATAATGTGGTCACTGTGTGTGCGTGCTTCAATACAATTCTACAAGAACTATTGAGAATTGACGGAATCATCCACTGGCAGCCACGGCGCGTTCCGCTACATCAGACTCGCCAGCACCCCTGCATCAGCCACCCACCGGGAAGGGCATCAGGCAGAAGGAGGCGCCGGCCTGCTGGTCGCACAGGTGGTACAGCAGCGAGGCCACGGCCGCCGCGGCGTACACCAGCGCCAGAGAGGGTCGACTCAGCCGCCAGGCGGCGGCCGCCGCCGGCAGCACGCACAAACTGCTCAGCGACAGCAGCGCCACCCCCAGCCGGCGGCGGAGAGGCGAGACGGCGCGGCTGGAGTCGCTGCAGTCCCAGCCCCCGTAGCCTGCGGCACGCACCAGTCACATGGTGAGTGGGAGTTGGGGGTGTACTGGACAGGCTCTGACACCAGGCCAGGACGCGGGCTCGGATCCCGCCAGAAGGGGCAGGATCAAGGGATACTGAAACAACACACCATCCAGCGACCAAAGAGTCAGCAGTAACACTACTGAAACTGAGCACGTTAAACTTACAATATCACTGCGTCCACCCGAGACTCTGCTAAGACGGGATACCACTGGTCACTCCAGCATGAACATGAACACGAGCTCGGCACAACACGGAGCGACCTTCCATTGGATTCTGTCGTATTATTCCTACGATGATGGCCCACATCCATGCCGTTCTCCGGAGGCAGTGGGCGACCACGACCGTCTGCCAGCTTCGGAACTCACTACAACACTACCCTGGTCCGTACAAGTGGCGCGTGCTATACACTTAGGCGCGCCTTCAGATTTCAAGAAGAGCATTAGAAGACGGACCATCGTGTGTTGCCCGCGGCCAGTCCGGGCGTGGGGCGGCCACCTGACGTACCGTCAAAGCAGAGGCAGGCGGTGAAGAAGTGCTGGCCGCGGTGGTGTCGGCCGCAGGTGCCGTGCGGGCCGCAGGGGGCGTCCGGCCACACGCACGGCTGGGTGTGTACGTCCAGGTTGACCTGGTACCGGGGTCGGGTGCAGGGTACCACGGCGCCGGAGCTGCCGGCCACAGGTGGAACAGGGTTACACAGACCCGGCGACGGCACAAAGCACGTCATTACATCACATCTGACAACGCTGCACACCGAGTTCAAGCAACAGCAGGAACATTAATGAAGCAGCGAAGGAAAGCAAGTGTGCACTTACAAGGCAATGACGATGTTCCACAAGAACCAACCCAACTAAACTAGATCCCAATTGGCGCATCTAGAGCAGCCGTTGTGTTAGATGGTGGGTCAGCTTTGGCGGCAGCGGCGCGGCGCCAGACGTACCCCTGGCGTCTGCAGCGGGTCCTCAGCGCCATGTACCAGGCGGCCGGCTCGGGGAACGGCAGCAACAGGGTGGCCCGGCCTCCGGCCTCCGTGGAGGTCAGGTTAAAGGCCAGCGCCGGGTCACAGGTCAGCTGGCCAGAGGCGGAGACAGGCAGCACGTGGGGCGACAGGCACCCCTCCACAGTCACCAGCTGACGACTGCCGTTCTGAGGACAACAGATCAGGTCAGGTCAGGTCCCTCACCAGCTGACGACTGCTGTTCTGAGGATAACAGGACACGTCAGACCACTGACCAGAACTTTATATACCCTTTATCACAAAACTGACCAGAACTTTGCATACCCTAGACCAAAATACTGACCAGAACTTTGTATACCCTACAACACAGTACTGGCCAGTACTTTGTGTACAGTTAATGTAGAAAATAGTACTATGAACGGTACTTTGTGCACCGCAGACCACAATATTCTTACCTGGGCGTTAGGTACCACAGACCACAATACTGACCGGTACTTTGTGTTCCACAGACCACAGTATTCTGACCGGTACGGTGTGTATCGCAGACCACAGCCCTCTGAACAGTATTTTGTGTACCGCAGAACACAGCACTCAGAACGTTACTTTCCATCTCACTGCTTGCTTGCTTTATAATGCGCCCCGTGGGGGGCGAAATTCGCCCCCCTCCTGGTTTTCCCCAGATAACGCAAAAACAAAGAGACGCAGAACAACGAAACTGACAGTACCTTATCCCTGATCAATTTTGCGCATCTGGCCAAATATTTTCGGTCCGGTCATGTCAGGTCAAGGAGCTATTCAAGGTCAAGTGACCTGACCTCAAAACCTGAAATCACGAGTTTGAAGCAGTGCCTAAGGAACATCTGCCAACTGATCAGTTTGGAACTTTCACAATATAATGAAGTCATAAGGGTCTACAAATGTACTATCTCAGAATTTTTATATTGTTGACCTAAGGTGGGGTCAAGTTTTTTGGTCACCCCATTATAAGTCTATGGTGAAAAATAGAATGGGCTCGTTTTCAATAAATACTGGATAGATAAAGCTGAAAATCCTCAAAACGTCTATTCTTACTATCATCTTGACCATCAAGTTGAGTTTTTGACCATCTGACCTCTCAAAGGTCATTTCAGGTCACAGGAGCATAGAGTGATTGTTTTGCCAATAACTTCTCACTGAATTGAGATAAAGCTGCTCCCATTTTGCTTGCATTGTGCTTATATTGTCACGAGGAATCGATTGATATGCAACATGACCATACCAGATCACTCTGTGACCCTAACTTAGTTCGAGGTCAGGTCATTTTCACCATTTGACCTAACAAAGTCATATTATATATCATTTGATTCGCCGCGATGAGAGGAATCCAATGATGCATAAAGATTTGCTCTAGCTCCCCTGAGGGCGGATCTAGAGAGAGAAATGTACACTGCTATGTTGTAAGCCTATGGAGCCTTCTTTGACCTGTGCTGACCTCAAAATTGACCTGACATAAAAATACTTCATATAACTTCTCTTCGTCTTGTCAAGAGCTTTTGAACACCGTCCGTAATTTTCTGCTCTCCTCTCTCTCCCTCTCCTCTTCCCTCTCTCTCTCTCTCTCCCTCTCCCCCCTCTCTCTCTCTCTCTCTCTCTCTCTCTCTCTCTCTCTCTCTCTCTCTCTCTCTCTCTCTCTCTCTCTCTCTCTCTCTCTCTCTCTCTCTCTCTCTCTCTCTCTCTCTCTCTCTCTCTCTCTCTCTCTCTCTCTCTCTCTCTCTCTCTCTCTCTCTCTCTCTCTCTCTCTCTCTCTCTCTCTCTCTCTCTCTCTCTCTCTCTCTCTCTCTCTCTCTCTCTCTCTCTCTCTCTCTCTCTCTCTCTCTCTCTCTCTCTCTCTCTCTCTCTCTCTCTCTCTCTCTCTCTCTCTCTCTCCTCTCTCTCTCTCTCTCTCTCTCTCTCTCTCTCTCTCTCTCTCTCTCTCTCTCTCTCTCTCTCTCTCTCTCTCTCTCTCTCTCTCTCTCTCTCTCTCTCTCTCTCTCTCTCTCTCTCTCTCTCTCTCTCTCTCTCTCTCTCTCTCTCTCTCTCTCTCTACATCAGGTGCATATTCAGCGCCGGAATCTCCCAGGAATCAGCCCCATGCCTTCTCACATCTGCTACCGCTACTTGGTCAAGCAGCGGACCAGAACCAAAAGCTCTACCGACTGGGTACTGTGTTAACAATTTCTCGGTACACGGTTAAACTTGAAACAAAGGAACTATGAAACCATAGATTGCTTACATTCCACAAACATAGCAAGTAATACGTCAGTGGTGTTGCCTTCGTGCTCCTTACCACTAAGAACGGGCTGAGCTGCAGTTCCACGTACAGGGTGCCGCCGACGTCGATGAAAGGACGCAGCCAGAACCGCAGCAGCCGCGGCGGCCCGCGGTCTGACACCAACGCCCACGTGTAGTAGAACGCCGAGTTCTGCCGGGAAGGGTAGGGGTGGTGAGTCAGGCACCAACACCCACGTGTAGTAGAGAGCCGAGTTCTGGTGGGCGGGCAGTTATGGCGAGTTAGACACCAACGCCCTCGTGTAGTAGAACGCCGAGTTCTGGCGGGGCGAGCAGATATGGTGAGTCAGACACCAACGCCCAAGAAGTTCGACGCAATAAGCTGAGGAGGCAAATGAGCCAAGGAGGTGGCCAGGGAGTTCGTCGCATGGTTGTCTGGTGGAATATCGGAGGTGGCCGTCGACAAGAGCCTCTTCCCCACGCGCAACAATGTGGTGACCTTGTTCAAGCGCTGCAACACGAGCATTCCCAGCTCAGCCGCAGTGGAAAGGTTGTTCTCTGATATTGAATTTTCCATTACTTTAATGTATATGAACCCTAAAAAATCCTAAAAGTAACTGGTCAGTTTTTCCGGTTTACCGAAATCAGCAGCTTCACTTTGGAGTTATCGTTTTTGAAGTTGCTATCCACGAAAAAGTTATCGAAATCTCGTTATCCAAGTCAGGGTGACATTACCGAGGATCTTACACTGGAAACATACAGATCCCAAACGCACGCACTGGTGAGCTGGGGTTTCATTAACTTCCCGAGATACAAGCACCAGGACAACTCAGCGACAGACTTATGCATGCCGGAAATTTTGTGCTTGGCGTAAGCCTTTACACACAAAAAGACAATGAATTTATGTTTTGAGCGATCCTTCCACGGCAATATTGTTCTATACAAGAGTTCATATATCCGGGTAAATCAGAGACAAATCCACGGGGTTATCGGTGAAAACACAGCAGGAAGCTCCAAATAAACTGCTTGAAAGGCTCGAGAGGAGGGAACAGCAGGCATCACAATGTCACCGCCAATGAACCGTGGTCAGCACTGAGCAGGGTAGTCGCACCATCACCGTGGTCAGCCCAGGAACCCGGTCGGCCAGCAGCACTGAACGTCACTCCACTATATCGCGGTCAGCACCGGAGGAGGACCAGCAGACCGCCACTCACCGCCGCCAGGGAGGTGTCCATGAAGTCATGGGCGCACAACAGGATCAGCAGACCGCCACTCACCGCCGCCAGGAAGGTGTCTGTGAAGTCATGGGCGTACAACAGGACCAGCAGACCGCCACTCACCGCCGCCAGGGAAGGTGTCCATGAAGTCCTGGGCGCACAACAGGATCAGCAGACCGCCACTCACCGCCGCCAGGAAGGTGTCCATGAAGTCATGGGCGTACAACAGGACCAGCAGACCGCCACTCACCGCCGCCAGGAAGGTGTCCGTGAAGTCCTGGGCGTACAACAGGACCAGCAGACCGCCACTCACCGCCGCCAGGAAGGTGTCCGTGAAGTCCTGGGCGTACAACAGGACCAGCAGACCGCCACTCACCGCCGCCAGGAAGGTGTCCGTGAAGTCCTGGGCGTACAACAGGACCAGCAGACCGCCACTCACCGCCGCCAGGAAGGTGTCCGTGAAGTCCTGGGCGTACTTGATCCGGGTCAGATCCTCCACGGCCGCACAGCGCGGCGACGGCGGCGTCTGTGCAGAGCTTGTGACGTCACCAGGCTCAGAGCCGCCGACAGTGACGTCATCCAGGCCGGAGTCGCCGGCAGTGACGTCATCCAGACCGGAGTCCACGACTGTGACGTCCGCGGTGGGCGGCCGCCCCGAAGCCGGCAAAAACTCACAGTCTGTCGAAAGGTAACGGGGATTCAGGACTCAGTGCCACACAGCTCCGCAGCAAGTGATTAAGATAGGCCACTGACCAGCTGAGACAACCAAAGGCCTGTCTCTGAAATATCGTTCCAACCCTAGGGCGCTGAATAATTATGTGAAGCCATGACGAGTGTGAGATACCAAGACGCGGGACGCTCAAACCTGGACTGACCAGCTCGGTACCTGAAAACAGGAGAGATGCAGAAGAGACAGACTGTACAGGGCGACGACCCCAAGTGACCCGTACTGCTGTAGAGAATCTACACCAGTTACTCAATGAATACTTTAAACATGTCGGCATTGAGCCGGGCCCCACCGCCACTCACGGCTGATGTGAACGGTGATGTTCAGCTCTGCGCTGCTTTCTGCCACCACAGCCAACTGGTGGTAGGCGTCTCGCCACATCCGTTTCATCTCCAGCCGGTATTGCCGACCCGAGCGCAGGCCGTGCACGCTGCGCTGCGCCGCTCGAGAGCCGTCCCACCAGTCCGCCTCAGGGGCTGCCGCCGAGGTCAGGTCAAGGTCAGAGGGTAGAGCCGTCCCAGGGGCTACCGACGAGGTCAGGTCAAGGTCAGTGGATAAAGAGCCGTCCCACCAGTCCGCCTCAGGGCTGCCAACGAGGTCAGGTCAAGGCCAGTGGATAAAGAGCCGTCCCAGCAGTCCACCTCAGGGGCTGCTGACTAAGTCGGGTCAGGTTAGGACCAGAAACAACAGTATCGCGTTCGCAGCCGTTGTAGATTTGGGGAAAATATGCATAGCGCTGTGAAGTCAAGCTCCGTGATGACACCTAGTTAAGTTTTTGGAAGGGAGATGGGAATATTGGTACCATACAATAAGTTCTCAGGTATCGTATTAAAAAATGCCGACTTTCTTTACGGAATTAATGATTGGGGAGAACAGATAGTCATCGTTTTGCCACACAAAAAGAGAACATCTTAAGAAGTGGACAGATAGCCATAGACAACACGAACTTTTATTCCAACACCATTCTAGGGGAAAAACGAAACAGCAACCGATTAGTCACATTGTGATTGAATACGAACCTATACTATAGTATACTCTTTTTCAATTTAAAGAACAGTTAAAGCTATTTAGGATTTGAACAGATTAATCAGGCTTATAGGACATAGCGAAACACTCGGTGGTTTGTGGTTTCATCCCGCTAAACTCGCCATCTGAGCAGTAATAAACGCTTCCTCAGAGCGCTAATTTGTCTCTCCGCAACTCTCTTCCCTTACCAACCAGACCCACTGCCCGGCGAATTATGTTCCACGCGGCTCTACACAGCCGCCAAGCTCACAGGACATCTTAAAGTGCCACGTTCACTTTAAAGGCACCCTCGTGCAATTCCACACTGGACTGGTATCAGGAACATGTTCTATTGGAAAAAATTCGGTGTTACTTCGGCTGAAAATTGCTAAAAAATACAATACACCATCTAAACTCATTAGTATCATTCAATTTCTTTTCTAGAGGTAAGAATACTCCAGATCCCCGTGTTAGCATGATCTGGTACCGCTTTATTCCATTTTGAAGCTTTCGTTGTGCCACACATAAATACGAATACAAGTGCAGCGTTTTTATATCTAAGGGGCTGTAATTGGGACCCAATGTGACACGAAATTGCATGCTATTTTTATGTTATTTTCCTTGATATATCACAACATACTTCACGTTTCAAACCAGTCATTGAAGACAGTTATACCCATTTACAGTCGCCAGTACAAAATTCACATTTAGCACAGACGGTTTTAAAGTGGTCCAAACAAGGCAAATTTGTCCGCGCGGTGAGGCTTGAGGATTACGCCACTTCCCCAAGTTCCCCTTATATGACGTGACCAACCGGGGAGGACGGGGGCGATAGGGGGTGGGGGTGGACTTTTGTATTTTACTCCGCAAACGGTAAGTTTGTTTCTTGGCATGTTCATCACATAGCAATCTCAATTCAAATCCCATTATGAAGGCGCAACATTCCCTTTAAAATCACACAAGCAAAGCACAGCAATCGGAGTCCACTCGAGCGAAGTCCCGTGCTGTTTTCAAGACGTCACGTGCTCAACCGAAAAAATCGAGAACCATCTTCTAGCATTTTTATTGATGGATGTGAGGATCTGGATGTAAGGATTTCTGCCGCTCCAAAAATTTTGAAAGCTTGTTTGACATGCAATAAACTAAAGATCGTGTACAATGGAAGATGACGAGCAGAAAGAAGAGGAAGCAGAAAAGAAAGTACAGCACACCTATGCGCTTTGTCGCCAATCCGACATGCCGGAAGAAATGAAGGGAGAAGTAATGGAAATGTGTACAACAGCCTGCGAGAAGTACGCAGAAAACTACGGCATGGCAGCAAAGATGATCAAAGACGAAATGGACAAAAAGTATGGAGCACCCTGGCACAGTGTTGTGGGCGAGGCTTTTGGTTTCGAAGTGACTCATGAATGTAAGAACCTTTTGTACATGTATTTCGCGGGCAACCTGGGCATCTGTGTTTGGAAATGCAGCTGATCCGAGCCTAGACGAGATGCGAGTGTTTTAACCCAGCGTTTAGTGTATTGAGTGTGTTTATGGGTAATACATATGCATAACTATCCACACTTTGCCCTTGTTATCATGCACGCACACAGGAACGACGACAAATCCAGAGTTCATCTTGTCTATTTGTCCGCATGTATGTACGAATGTCACGAAGAAGAATTACGATTTCTCACCCCCAACTGAACCAATTGTGACAGCAAGCATATGATTAAGAGTTCTCTTCGGTATTGCTACATAGGCAAAACTTTTTTCTCAAATCTGGTAAAAAGGATCTGCACATAAAAACGTGCTATTTCGACCAATGTCAACGTCGAACTCACCTCCAGAAACATGGGACGCACCGAGTCTCATAATTTTCATACATCATGTTCAGTGACATGCCTGATCAGCCGTAGAGTGGCAAGACAGAAGCGCCAAGTGAGATTACTGCAGGGTTCCCGGCTTTTCCCGCATTCATATAAATCGCAGAAGCCAGAGCTAAAGCTTCTGTGTATAGTATATGCACATGCCCACTGTCCCAATATAGGTTAAGCAATTTATTTGACAGAAAATGACAGTTTGAACATTGCGAACCGGCCCAGGGCCAGTGCAAGTCATAGCTTGAATGTATGAAAAAAGACGCAGTTTAGAAATCAAGAAACTCAGCTTGTCATTGATTCAGCTTTTGCAATTTCATATTCCCGACTTAGCTTTTCATCTATGTACCCATATTCCATAATGATTACATGACAGTAACAGTAATTTCTTTAATAAAAGTGGATATACGGCTTCATTTCCTAAACGCCCCTATGTGTTTAAAACCAAAATCTAAGCTCAAATTGTCTCGCAGGGTTGAAGTGCCAGGTAACCACCATTCCGTATGGTTTCCTACTCATTCCGTCTGGTCATGCTTTGTATGCTTCACAAGCCTAAATATTAAAGGGTACGAATAGCTAATATACAGGAATATATCACACCTCTCTTCGTGGAAAACTGACAAGGTCAGCCGCATTTCATACTGACATGACGAAGGGCCCAATGGGGCTGACCTGTACCATTAGGTACTCTGGGGAATATTCGGTGATTCATTCTACTTGTCGAATGCCAGGCATGATTCAGACCAGTACGACCGCCCACCTACCATTCCACCGTTAACTACTCACCAAATCCCTGAGGCAACAAATACCCAATATCCAGGGCCACACTGGGCCGGCCATGAACCAGACAGGGCAGGTCCGACGCCCGCGAACAATGTCTCCCCTGCATCATATGCCACCGAGGTATTTCACATTTTTCCACATTGTGGGAAGTAACTTTTTACGCCTTTTCTGTCCGGCTGCTTTGTCTCTGGAACGGTGTGATGGCCACAGTGAGCAATGCCTCATCACCTCTGAGAGGATGGAGTGAGATAAAGGTAATTCAGCATTAATGAGCCTGCAGACAAACGAGGGGGATGACACAGAGCCACCACTTTTCTTACGAAAAAATATCAACTTAATTTGAGCTGACAAAAACTGAGAATTGCTCAAACTTGGTTACTATCCACATCCATCGCGCAAAATCCTGAGCTGTGATGCAGTGATGCTAGTTGCCAGACTCTAACTAGATTTGGAACAGCGATCCGATAGGTGAACACACGCACGCACGCACACCTTGACGACCGGAAAGAACGGCATTTCTGGAACAGAGTTCCCCGGAATGATACATTCTCCCGGACCACCAGCATCTGGCATGTTTCCCAAGCTCTGCACTGACGTTCGGGTTCGGCAGTGGGCAGGGCACGGGGTCGCAGGCCCATCCAGGTGACGCAGGGGTGCACGTCGTCCTCGGGAGGCGCCGAATCCTCCACCACCCGGCACCCCGAGACGGTCACAACCACCGCCGCCGCGTCCGACGGCACGTGAAACCTGCGGCACAGACACGTGGAGCCTGCAGCATAGACACATGGAGCCTACAGCACGGACACGTGGAGCCTACAGTACAGACACGTGGAGCCTGCAGCACAGACACATGGAGCCTACAGCACAGACACGTGGAGCCTACAGCACAGATACGTGGAGCCTGCAACACAGACACGTGGAGCCTGCAGCACAGACACATGGAGCCTACAGCACAGACACGTGGAGCCTACAGCACAGACACGTGGAGCCTGCAGCACAGACACGTGGAGCCTACAGCACAGACACGCGGAACCTGCACGGAGGCCACAGGTGAGGAAAGCTGGGAACGCCCGGTGAGTTCGATCAAACTCAAGAAGCAACTGATAGTGCTGAGGAGAAACTAGTACAAAAAAACGGATCATGTTTGCGATCAGAAAACCGATCATATCAAGTGAACATAGTTTTTTTGTAGACAACACCCTTCCACGAAATCCTATCTAACCACCGAAACCGGGATTAAAGGACGAGAACGCAACGTGGCGGGCGGCACTCACTTGAAGTAGGATGTGCGTGCGATGGTGCGGAGCGTGAGCGGCCGTCCCACGGGCAGCAGCTGGGGTTGTTCACGACGCCAGAACCCGATGGATGCCAGGCTGTAGCGGCACCGGTGCGAAATGCCCTGAGGCGGCACACAACAGCAGCGCAACTATCACAACACTGTCCTGTCCAGAACAACTGCGTTCTATCGCGCACAGCACTGTCCTATCGGGCACAGCACTGTCCTATCGGGCACAGCACTGTCCTATCGGGCACACCACTGTCCTATCGGACACAGTACTGTCATATCGGGCACAAAACTCTTCTATCGGGCAACCATAATGTCCTGTCGGTGCAGAAGATTTTCGTTTGTCTGGTATCCAGCCAAAGTGACCTCATCAAATTTTCGTCGAGAGCAGCGATGTTATAAAATAATGGATCTTTAAAAGGCTTGTCTATTCAACCGCCTAAAGCAGGTAACATGAATTCTAGGACATGGTCACCCATTCCCCACCCCTACGAGGGCCCAACGGCAGTGTGTACCTGTTGTGTGACATGTCGGTCCCAGGGCGGCAGGTACGCCACGGCGTACCACTCGCCATCTAGCGGAGCCGTCACGCGAAGAACGGTGGGGGGTGGCGGCCGCACCGCCGGAGTGACGGCCAGCCGACGCAGGCTGGTTCGTCGCCGGTACAACGCTTCTGGCTCACTGGCATTCAGCGGGCTCAGCACCGGGTAGCTGCCGTGCTGCAGCTGCCTGCCGGGCCCGGGGCGTCACTGAGAGACAGCAGGGGCGTCACCGACAGACAGCGGGGGCGTCACTGACAGACAACAGGGGCGTCACCGACAGACAGCGGGGGCGTCACTGACAGACAACAGGGGCGTCACCGACAGGGAGCAGGGGCGTCACTGAGAGACAGCAGGGGCGTCACTGACAGACAACAGGGGCGTCACTGACAGACAACAGGGGCGTCACTAAGAGACAGTGGGGGCGTCACTGACTGACAACAGGGGCGTCACTGACAGACAGCAGGGGCGTCACTGACAGACAGCAGGGGCGTCACCGACATACAACAGGGGCGTCATTGACAGACTGCGGAGGCGTCACTGACAGGCAGCAGAGGCGTCACCGACAGACAGCATGGGCGTCACTGACAGACAGCAGGGGCGTCACTGACAGACAGCAGGGGCGTCACCGACAGACAACAGGGGCGTCACCGACAGACAGCAGGGGCGTCACTGACAGACAACAGGGGCGTCACTGACAGACAACAGGGGCGTCACTGACAGACAACAGGGGCGTCACCGACATACAACAGGGGCGTCATTGACAGACTGCGGAGGCGTCACTGACAGGCAGCAGGGGCGTCACTGACAGACAACAGGGGCGTCACCGACAGACAGCAGGGGCGTCACTGACAGGCAGCAGGGGCGTCACTGACAGACAACAGGGGCGTCACTGACAGACAGCAGGGGCGTCACCGACAGACAACAGGGGCGTCACTGACAGACAGCAGGGGCGTCACTGACAGACAACAGGGGCGTCACTGACAGACAGCAGGGGCGTCACCGACATACAACAGGGGCGTCACCGACAGACAACAGGGGCGTCACTGACAGACAGCAGGGGCGTCACTGACAGACAACAGGGGCGTCACTGACAGACAACAGGGGCGTCACTAAGAGACAGTGGGGGCGTCACTGACTGACAACAGGGGCGTCACTGACAGACAGCAGGGGCGTCACTGACAGACAGCAGGGGCGTCACTGACGGGCAGCAGGGGCGTCACTGACAGACAACAGGGGCGTCACCGACAGACAGCAGGGGCGTCACTGACAGGCAGCAGGATCGTCACTGACAGACAACAGGGGCGTCACTGACAGACAGCAGGGGCGTCACTGACAGACAGCAGGGGCGTCACTAAGAGACAGTGGGGGCGTCACTGACTGACAGCAGGGGCGTCACTGACAGGCAGCAGGGGCGTCACCGACAGACATCAGGGGCGTCACTGACAGACAGCAGGGGCGTCACTGACAGACAGCAGGGGCGTCACTGACAGGCAGCAGGGGCGTCACTGACAGACAACAGGGGCGTCACCGACAGACAGCAGGGGCGTCACTGACAGGCAGCAGGGGCGTCACTGACAGACAACAGGGGCGTCACTGACAGACAGCAGGGGCATCACTGACAGACAACAGGGGCATCACTGACAGGCAGCAGGGGCGTCACTGAGAGACAACAGGGGCGTCACCGACATACAACAGGGGCATCACTGACAGACAGCAGGGGCGTCACTGACAGACAGCAGGGGCGTCACCGACAGACAGCAGGGGCGTCACTGACAGACAACAGGGGCGTCACCGACATACAACAGGGGCGTCACTGACAGACAGCAGGAGCGTCACTGACAGGCAGCAGGGGCGTCACTGACAGACAACAGGGGCATCACCGACAGACAGCAGGGGCGTCGCCGACAGGCAGCAGGGGCGTCACTGACAGGCAGCAGGGGCGTCACTGACAGGCAGCAGGGGCGTCATCGACAGACAACAGGGTGTCACCGACAGACAGCAGGGGCGTCACTGACAGGCAGCAGGGGCGTCATCGACGAACAACAGGGGTGTCACCGACGAACAACAGGGGCGTCGCCGACAGGCAGCAGGGGCGTCACTGACAGGCAGCAGGGGCGTCACTGACAGGCAGCAGGGGCGTCATCGACAGACAACAGGGGTGTCACCGACAGACAGCAGGGGCGTCACCGACATACAACAGGGGCGTCACTGACAGACAGCAGGGCGTCACTGACAGGCAGCAGGGCGTCACTGACAGACAACAGGGGCATCACCGACAGACAGCAGGGGCGTCGCCGACAGGCAGCAGGGGCGTCACTGACAGGCAGCAGGGGCGTCACCGACAGACAGCAGGGGCGTCACTGACAGACAACAGGGGTGTCACCGACATACAACAGGGGCGTCACTGACAGACAACAGGGGCGTCACTGACGGACAGCAGGGGCGTCATCGACAGACAACAGGGGTGTCACCGACAGACAGCAGGGGCGTCACTGACAGACAGCAGGGGCGTCACTGACAGGCAGCAGGGATGTTACGTTGGAACGGTTGCCCACCACGACATGAAATAAACAAGCAAAAAACTCCCTTACATAAGTCACCGAAACACTACACCAAATCACCTTGGGAAATTACTCCACCACCCATGATTGGAGGAAACATAAAACATGGATAGCAAGAAACGGTGATCAATATCCCACACAGGGCAGAAGAGTGAGCAAACCCGCCGAGGACCACGAGTGGCACGCACACCCGCCGAAGACCGGATAGTCGAGGCCGAAAATCACCAAGCCCGCGCGCCGAGGTACCTATCCCTTACATACCAATGACCTGGGTGGCGGAACCCAGCTGCCGGTCACGGCGCACGCGCAGGAACATCAGACCGCAGCAGCGGTAAACAAAATCTGCAGCCATAGTACAGCAATATATTGGCAAGGCAACCTTTTTGTGGCCATTCAATAAGGACCAAACCATGCAATTCTCGGGGAAAGGCATTCGACTTCCACGCACCGACCCGGTGCCAATCCTGCGCCAGTATTCTGCATAAGTCTGTCGGATCCCCATGATACCCTTACGACCGGATTAGAGGTGACAACGTCATATGGCCTCAGCAGTTGGAGTGGCGTAAGGCCCCAAGGTTGGCCAGCATTATAGCACTCCGACAAACAGAAAGAAACAAAGGTAACAAATCATTTATACCTTGAGTTTCAAGGGAATGGACTACCTTTTCAGAATTCCATAAGGATATTAAGGATGACACAAGCCTGGAAATCTGGAAACCACATTTTGTTTCCACATTCAATCGCACAAAACGAATTATATTGTTTCCAAATGTCCTCAAAACAGAGTGTTGCTAACATGGAGATGACTTATCATTGCCGGTAATTGCAAAGCTGGCCACTAGGATACCGTTCACAGAATTTCAAGGTAGCGATAGGGTCGCCATCGTTAGCATATATCACGCGGCCTAAGTGGCAGTAGGAGGGATTTAGGATTTAGACCAATCAGCTTGGGACAATGAGATGGAAAGGTATTGCTCCGGGGTTTTAATTAAGGCCCTAAAGCCAGTTATTTTGAACCTTGAGCTGTTTGGAAACATAGAAGGGAGCTTTCGGTGAAATGAAATGTCATAGTTTCTGACACTGTCTACAAAACTTCTCTCAGTTCCATGCCCATTGCAAAAGTGGGACACTTCCTTTAAGGAAGCCACTTACACATGGATCTGGCGCATCTCACAGCCTTCATTATCCATCCCAGCGACAAACTCCCAGCGAGCCTCTGCCGTGTCAGGCGGCACAGTGTAATGAAAGAGTGTGACATCAGCATAGCTGCGGTAGGAGCGCACCTCGCCCTGCTGGTACACGTCTGGGAGCTGTACTGCTGCCAATTCACCTGAGAGAGAGAGAGGAGTGAGTAAGTGTGAGTGAGTGATTAAGTGTGAGTGAGTAAGTGTAAGTGAGTGAGTAAGTGTGAGTAAGTGAGTGATAGTAAGTGTGAGTGAGTGAGTAAGTGTGAGTGAGTAAGTGTGAGTGAGTATGTGTGAGTGAGTGAGTATGTGTGAGTGAGTATGTGTGAGTGAATATGTGTGAGTATGTGTGGGTGAGTGAGTATGTGAGTATGTTTGAGTGAGTATGTGTGAGTGAGTGAGTGAGTATGTGTCAGTCTGCAAAGTATGGCAGCAGACCAGACGAGTCGCACCAGCCACCTTAAATTCTCACACCAATTCGCACCGCAAGTCACCAAAAATTTGCACCAATCCACCACATACCAGGGAGAAAAACACACCCAAGGTTGGCAAAGTCAGTTTTTCCCTTCCCCTCATGATTTTGTTGATTTTCAGTGTCCCTTCCTCACACCAGACTCGCAAATTCGCACCACGGTGGTAAAATTCACACCATTTGCTCCTATCTCGAAGAGCACCCGCACAGACGAGATCTCATCGAAAGTGCCATACTTTGCGCACTGGAGTATGTGTGAGTGAGTGAGTGAGTGAGTATGTGAGAGTGAGTATGTGTGAGTAAGTGTGAGTGAGTGAGTGAGTAAGTGTGAGCAAGTAAGTGTGAGTGATCAAGTAAGTGTGAGTGATCAAGTAATTGTGAGTG
The DNA here is from genome assembly GCA_034440635.1 of Lepas anatifera. NCBI lineage: Eukaryota > Metazoa > Arthropoda > Thecostraca > Lepadidae > Lepas > Lepas anatifera. The sequence continues at coordinate 108,156 of JAOTON010002234.1, forward strand.
ACCAAGTAAGTGTGAGTGATCAAGTAAGTGTGAGTGATCAAGTAAGTGTGATGTTAGTAAGTGTGAGTGAAGTGTGTGTGAGTGAGTGGGAAGTGTGAGTAAGTGTGAGTGAGTGAGTGAATGAGCATGAGTGAGTGAGTGAGTGAGCAAATAAGAGTCAGTTCCAGATAAGAATATTAGTTCACACTGAAAGGAACAGAAGATATGCAACAGTGTATTATCACCAGGTGAGTCAGCTGACCTTACTTTACCTTACAAAATAGCATAACAACCTTGCATTGGTCCAGCAAGATTGCCTGTCCCACATCTAACCTGGAGATGACATTTTTGCCTTTATAAGCTGTAGCCTCTTCAGGATTCAAATATGTGTGCTAACACTGTGAACTGTCTCAATTTGCCAACATATCTTATCACATCCATTTCCTTCCAATACCTGCATTTCCTACAGAACCTCTAGAAGATGACAGCCATAGACAACATTTTTCAAGAATGTCTTATTCCTCTTATCCCAGCAAGGTATCTCTTATGAAAATTACTGTAATTGACATTCAATTTTTCATCGGACCCAAGTTGAGACAGACCTGTGATAATATTGGCAGGTTGTTAAGAATGTCAACACTTACCAGCCATTGAGCATAAAGCATACAATGCAGCTATCGTCATGATATTGAAGTTACACCTCGAACTTGCATCATTTGATACCCCAATTCTCATTATCAACACCATTCCTTTCAATTGCAGACGGTACCCATTTCAGAGTGCTTGATGTCTTCAGGCAGCAGCTCAATCGGATAGGTAACCAGTTTTTAATAATTCAGATGATGGCATATGAGCCGAAAACGGAGGATATCACCTCTCCACGCCCTGACCCACGTATTGTTGGTTGGCTGTTTGTCCACCGAGCCCCCCTTGCTCTGAAGTGAAACAAAAGGGCCCCCTCTCCCCTTGTTGTTGTTATTGTTGCCGCCAAGAATAAATCAAAAGCCGTGTTATTCTGCCCGGCAGAACGCATACTAGTATGCCGCACGCATGCGCATTATGGTATCTTGTGGTCCATGATACCATACTGCGCATGCGTGCAGCACACTATTATGCGTTCTGCCGGCAGAACAACACGGCTAAAAAGGCAAAAAACACGTTTGAAGCAAATATTTTCAACCAGGTAGAGGATAAAGGCTTATGTAGCTGCAGGGTCCAAACCTGTTTAAAAGCCACGTGGTATTTCACGAAATGTTGTATCCATTTAGTTATTACGTTATTACATTTGAATCCCATTATTTTGTCTTTGTACTGCGCCGTCTGAAACTGCCGCCCGAAACTGATGTTACTTTTGCTCATCATAATAGAAACACGTGAGTGAGAAGACAAACCGGTGTTTTTTATATTATTATGAATGGGGAAAAATGTTTTCAGCCACTGGGTTTTCCCCAGAGTAATAGAGACGCTGCAACACAACATTGAAATGATTTTCTTTCTTCCTGCCTACCTTCTTCAAGGCAAGGCCCTAAAAGAAAAAAAGCCCTAAAAGCTTGAAGGCAATACTTACTTTTATTTATGTGTTGGGAAGGAAGGTAGTTGGTTTTTTCAGAGAACTAGGTATGTGGATGATAACAGCATAGTTATCTGACTGACAGGGATGGTTTTTAACTCAAACTCACCTCTGCCGTCCCACAAAAGAAGAGCGTAAGTCACATTTTTTGGTTTTGAGATTTTGGTATCATTCGATGCAGAAAGACAAGCAGCATCTACTTATCAAATGATTTGAGAAAGTTGATAAGTTTTGAAGTGCTGCGGCGAGGAGCATGATGATGAGTTACTAAGATGTTCCTGGCCTCTCCCTCGAATCGAAATGCAAAAACACTGAAGATTATATATTGGGCACAGCCCTTCATCAGAATCGTGGAGTAAATATCAATAATTCTCAGTCTAAGTATAGCCAGACCTCGAATTGAGCTTCCCAATTCGAGGTCAATTGAGGTCTGGCTATACTTAGACTGAGAATTATTGATATTTACTCCACGATTCTGATGAAGGGCTGTGCCGAATATATAATCTTCAGTGTTTTTGATTTCCGATTGGGAGAGGCCAGGGCATCTTAGTAACTGATTTGAGAAAGTTCTCTTAATTTTCTTATTTATATCATCTTCTTAATTCAGTTCCCAGGCTCTGCTAATGTTAAACAAAACGTAAAAGGTGCTCGCCTGTAAAATCCTCCGAATGTGGCATACGCTTTTCTTCTGTTGAACTGTAGACCTGTTCAACTCTTGAATTTTCTAAAATATGGATATTTATTCAAAGGAGTTGATGAGAGGTGCAAATGAATTTATTTAATCACATCAGCTCTTTCTTTTCTTTCTACACAATCCCTCATTTCTCTTCAATGTGGTAAATTAATGGTCTCATAACCCCCCCATAATAGAGTTAGTTTGATGCATCAAATTGGGCCTGTGTCCTTTGGTAATTTGATCTTCAGGATCATGAAGGTACTGGTGCCCGGTATTATGGTAGTAGGCAGATCACATCTCACGGTTCAAAGGATCACATCAGAAGGTCCACTGATAAAAGGGTCCAATGTTCATAGGCGCTACACTTTGAAAGTCAGACCTTTTGAATAAGAAGTCCAACGTTCAAAAAGTCCAAAAAGGCGTGCTCAGATTCATGAGAGTGGGGTGCATGATGCCGCAGAGGCATGCTAAGATGCGTGATAATAGGAGGAAATAAGGGTTAGGTTAGGTTAGGTTAGGTTAGGTTAGGTTAGGTTAGGTTAGGTTAGGTTAGGTTAGGTTAGGTTAGGTTAGGTTAGGTTAGGTTAGGTTAGGTTAGGTTAGGTTAGGTTAGGTTAGGTTAGGTTAGGTTAGGTTAGGTTAGGTTAGGTTAGGTTAGGTTAGGTTAGGTTAGGTTAGGTTAGGTTAGGTTAGGTTAGGTTAGGTCAGGTCAGGTCAGGTCAGGTCAGGTCAGGTCAGGTCAGGTCAGGTCAGGTCAGGTCAGGTCAGGTCAGGTCAGGTCAGTTGTATATGCCCTTGGTCCCTATTTCCTCATCTGGGGATATCACCCTTTTTCCAGATTCTGAGTGCGCCTCTGGTCTGGGTACCACTTTGGGAAATGTTTTAGAAATATCCCCACATTCTGCACGAAAATCCCAAGAGGTGAAACAGACAGAGGGAGGGTTAGAGGAGTAGCATAAAGTGGTACTCAGACCAGAGGCACTCAGATTCTGGAAAGAGGGGTGATATCCCCAGACTAGGAAATAGGGACCAAGGGCATATACAAATGACCTGACCTGACCTGGACCTGGACCTGACCTAACCTGACCTGCCTGACCTGACCTGACCTGACCTGACCTGACCTGACCTGACCTGACCTGACCTGACCTAACCTAACCTAACCTAACCTAACCTAACCTAACCTAACCTAATCTAACCCTCATTTCCTCCTATTATCATGTGCCTTAGCACCCCTCTGCAGCATCATGCACCCCACTCTCATGCATCTGAGCACGCCTCTTTGGACCTTTTGAACATTGGACTTCTTATTCAAAAGGTCTAACTTTCAAGGGGTAGAACCTATGAACATTAGACCCTTTGAACTTTGGACATTCTGATATGATCCTTTTGAACCGTGAGATGTGATCTGCCTACTACCATAATACCCTGGTGCCCTATCAGCTGCTGTTTTTTTGTTCAGCTGTTATGGATTAATGTCACTGGAGTTGTAAGATATGAGAAAAAAAGAAGAGAAATAACAAGTGGGGCTAAAATAAACAATATTAGAAAACATAAGATAAATTCATGTATCAGAAGGTTTGCAGCAGCTCCCAAGCGGTATATTCAATGCAGTCGCAGCATACTACAGACTCAGGCGATCCAGCACCATGGCATGGACAATCACTAGTGCTACTGCTACAGCTCAGACAACACCAGCACACAGACATCATCATCACTACCACACTGAACAGTGCCACCACCCGGATATGCTGGGGCCAACTGCATTGTGCAGCCACTCAGAGCTGTCAGTCAGTCAGCAGGCCACAGCTCAGACTGTGTCTGTCTCGCCTCGTAGCCGCAACCCGGACAGCGCCAGTCACACTCAACTACCCAGGTCCGCAGCAGCGCCCCACCGAGGGACCGTCGCCGACGTTGTTACTTAAGTGCAGCGCTCGAGTGACGAGACACAGCAGCCTTGCCAAGTGTCTGATGGCATCCACCCGCTGGAGTCTCACAGCAGTATAATTGTAGCCATTATATAGTCATAGTGCGGACACAGCTAGTGCCACTGCGCAAACATTACCAGCGCCAACAATCGACGTCTCCAGCGCTCGGACATGGCAAGGCTGACATCTTGGCTTAACAATTTTTGGCCTTGCTCTAGCCAGGGCACGGCTACCGAATATACACCGCATCATCATCGATAGGAACAGCCCCGATCCTCGAGGGCTTGACTGAGCAGCCATCCAGAGTCGCCAGTCAGCAGCTCAAGCCGTGCCAGTCTCGCCCGGCTTCCGCGGCTGGCAGCGCCTAGTGGGGGCACTCCTGTCGATGCAGCAGCCAAGGCACAGTGCCGAACGCGGCAGTAGGGCTCAACGCTCAACGTTTCCCGCCCGCCGGTGTCTCAGAGCAGAGCAGAGGTGTGGCCACCAGAAGACTTCAAGTGCCTGCGAGCTGGGATGTGACCAGTACTGTATACTCCGGTGCAGTATGCTTCAGTAAGCATTGGGACCCAAAGCGATGCACCAGAGAGTGTAACAAAGATGTAACGTAACATTTCCGCTCTGGAAGGTAAGTCGCCTTCCGAGAGAAGTATCCAAGCATTCAGCAGACTACCTGGGTTTGATGCGGGGCGGGGACTCGCTTTTTCCAAAAAGGCACCGCCACTACTAAGTACCATTTGTCCACGCCCGTACTACCTAACACCCCTATCTTTCCTATCTTAGGATCTGTTAGTGGCTATAGATGGTTTTGATGTTAAAACAACTTCCCCCTGCCCTCCCATTAAAAGCCCTGCAACCACTCCTGGTCTTGTTTGGTATTGATGGACGGAATGCATGGCTTTTCATCCAGTTCTTTTATTTGTTTTATTTTCTCAACAGATACACACACAATAGGGATCTCTCTGTTGAGTTCAAGGCTGCTATTTTGAGTGTGAGTGAGGATCAATTTGATGTATACTAATATGCTGGCAGTGCATAAAACTCGAATTTTCCACCAGAACTGGCCAACATTTGGTAGTCTTCAAAAACTTAGTACGAGAAGTTTGTGGTGTGATCAAAGGTGTTCTAGATTTGGTAGAAAACTTGGTCCTACTGGTATTTCAAGGTACCCTGGTTACATAATCTTCAACTCCAAAAGAACAACCCCCTTCTTTCCCACCTCACAACGAAACCATAGGTAATCGGACCGGGAGAGACTACCATTGAGCTCATTATAGACAGTGCATATTTTTGTCATGGTGCCTTCCAGACACTCTAAACAGCTTCTTGTAGCCCTAAATGCAAAAATATGTTTTGCCCGTTGTTCGAATTGGCAGGTTAATGAGATGCCATTTGCTCCCAGGATGGCATCCCAACACTGGGGTGAATATGATCCAGCCAAACCTCATGTGGAGACATTGCGACCAGAAGAAATCAAGCAGCTAACCAAGCTGCAGCAGACAATTGTGGTGGAGGGACCAAAACTGTTTCAGCCTCCGGATCCTCAACAACCACCAGAAGGGTAAGTCGGGTTATATACCTATGTGAGGCTAGCATAAGCATTTTAAAAATGAATTGGTGAGTTACAAGTTTAACCATTCCCACTAGTATGAATATCTGGGTCTATATACCTAATTATTTTGTAAGTTCCTTGCGTTGAGCTGAGCTGCCGTCCTCTCCGCAGCATGTCGCCGTCAGCGTTTCAGATGGACCCGGTGGTGTTGGCCACCATTCAGCTGGAGCGTCAGAATGCCGCCATCAGCCAGGCGCTGGCGCAGGGCACGGCTGTGAGTACTGGCGCTGCGTCCGCGCTTGTGATGCACCCTCCCGAAACCATGTGGAGAAATGATCGATACCAGGATTATTGACGGCTTTGTCCGGCCCAGCGCTCCCGGAAGGCCTATGCTTCAGACATAATGTCAGGAAAATGTATCGGTACTCTTTTTTAAGCCGTTTTTATGGTGTCGATTTTTATCAGCCAATTCAATGCAAGGCCCGGTGAAAATTCAGTATTTGACGTAATCGCGACCATTGAGATGTTGCTCCTGTAGCTGGTCTTCACGCCATACAAGTGAGCTTGTCATTTCCCATCTGTTCTGTGCCCGAGGAGATTTGACGTTTGTGAAAAGCTGCTTATGATTGATTCGTTTCAACTGCACATTTTAATGCACATGCCATTGTCAGGCACACTGTGGATTCAGCTCTCATGCGGGGACATACGCTGCGTGGTAACCCACGCTCTATGGGACCGATTCGACCCCGTCGACAGTTTTCAGAATTTTATAGGAAAAAACGGCTCGGTTTGGCGCAATCCCGCGCGGGATATGTTAATTAAATTCACTTCTACAAATCTGGACAAAATTTCAAGTCTGAGTCATCTCAGGTCATGGAGATATGAGGTTTAGCCATCTTCGTCGTCATACTTGATCTAGGACCATCAGTTTGACATGGACGGGGTTTTTCTCAATGAAATGAACTTAGGTTGTTATGCTCAATGCGCTTGAGTTGATGACACTTGATCTCTTTGGCATATGGCATGGGCTGGTGACCTCAACTGTGCCGTTGACTTCATGTCAAAATATTCGATCCTATAATACGGAAATGACAGACCTTGTTGGACTTTATGCGTCCAACGGGGCGACCAGCACTTACTTTGGTGTTTGTCTGATGTCTGAACCTTTTGAGGTCAAGCAAGGCCCTGACCTTGGGCAGCGTCCCAAAACAGGTTTTGCGCCGGGGTGCTGAGTGTATAATTTGAAGAATATGGACGGCAAGTGGAAAATTCAAAAGTTAGCTTATTGCGACGGTCAATTGAAAGCCTAGTTTAAACCTAGCTTTATAGTGCATTTTCCTAATGACCATATATTTTATGCGTTCACATACACCAGGATCTTTGGGCTGTGCTAAAGAAGCTCCACTTGAGAAGTGAGTGGAAAATTTAGCTTGCTTGTGTATGGCACTCCACCTAGCACCCCGGAAGTTGGGCCTCTGACGTAGAGTGGCCGGATTTGGTAAAAGCCTGTACATTATCGAATTCAGTCACCAAGCTGTTACCTGCACCTTTGACAGCTTGCTGGGGGAAAGGTCAGCGACGGTCAGAAGCTACATCAAAGGTCAAAAGGTCTGAAGGTCATCGAGGTCACTGGCTCCAAATGACCTTCACCAGTGTAATCTGACACATTGTTTGCTTATGCCACTAGCATCAGTTCCCAAGCACTGACCAGAACTGACCTACCAAGTGACCAGAAGTGACCTAGTTTGACATGCAACAACAGCATATTGGGAAACATTCAAGCGCATTTGACGCCGTTTTCCTGATACAGTAGCGGATCGCGTACTCGGGAGAGGCCAAAACAACTGCTGGAAGTCGAATCGACCCTCACCGGTAGGGCGAAGATGTGGAATGCCCCCTGTAGAGTGAGAGTAGCACACTTCCTAATGGGCAGGCTAAGAATTCGGTTCTCATGCCAGTGAGATCCTTCGTGTGTTAACATGCGACCTAACGAGCAGGCTTAGGATTCGGCTCCATCTAATGTCAATACACGCCCTTAATGGCAGTTTGAGTGTCAGCCCTCACGCCGGTGGTGTCACCCGGTGCTAACACGCGTGTCGCTGTGCTAACCCGCACCAACGCACGCTTCGCTGAGATAACCCACGCTAACGCAGCGAGTGTCAACCGTCCTGACTGGCAGTTGGGGAGTCGGTTCTCAGGTCGGTGTGTTCCACCGAGGGTTAACTCAGGTTCTGACTGGGCAGGTTGATGAGGCAGCGCTTCTGCCGTTGGCTTCGACCGAGTGTTTCAGCAAGCTGGACGAAGCCTTTACAATATTCCCTGAGGTGAAAGACAGGTAACTATTGGCACTGTACCATCTCTCCCATAAGAATCGTCCCTGCCCTCGGATACGGAGTCGTCTAGTTTATATACATTATTGTGTGCTGTGTGCTGATGTTCTTTTTGTGTAATGTCTTCCATGATTCGACTGGAATTTGTAGGCTATAAGGACCCTCATTGTTTTGAAATGACTGGGCGTCAGGGTGTCTGAGTTGAACCGATGGGTGCAGCTGCAACAGCAGCACCCTTGTGCCGGCTGTGCTTCTACTGGCCTGGGTGGGCTGTGTTGTGGCAGTGACTTCGCGCGCGGCCGGGGCGCTGCCGTGCCGGAGATCCCTCCGGAGCTGTGTCGGGACCTGCTGGTGCGCTCTGTTGGCACGCTGGCCGCCCACACCGGCTTCCACAGTGAGTGCTCCTCCGCTGTCACGGCATTAGTGCTGGAACACCTGCTTCGTCGTGACATTGTATTGTTCTCCAGGCCAGTGGGAATTTGGCACCTTTATAACATAATTTTAATTGATATAGCAAGTTGTAAAGCTACCGGAAAACCTGGTACTCAAAATATCATTTGTCTTGAAACTCAAAATTTCCGTGGAGAAAAGCTAAAAACCTACCTGAAATGTACCTCGCAAGTACCGCAGCCAAGCGGCCACAGTTGTCAGCTGTTGGTGTGACGACAGCGCTGACGTCACGGTGAGTAATCAGCCAATTGAAGCCCTTGAAGCGTATTGAATATGGTAGTATTTGCCAGATCATGACGTCATCCACAGACAGAGATTTATTTTTCACCCTAGAGGAGCATTTTAAAAATGAAAGTATCGAGCTCATTGTACATTTTTTTTTCAGAGAAATCATGGACGTTTTAAAGGGAATGTAGCACCTTGGTTGAGCCCTGGAATTTAGTGTAATTAGGGGAATTTTCAGCCGAAAATCAAGGAGGCGTCCATGATTTCTCTGAAAAATGTACATTAAGCTCAATATTTTGATTTTGAAAATGCTCATCTTGGGAAATAAATAAGTACCTGGCTGTGGATGATGTCATGATCTGGCAACCACTACCATATTTAATACGCTTCAAGGACTTCGATCTGATACTCACCGTGACGTCAGCATATGTCGTCACAGCAACAGCCATGACAACTGTGGCCTGCTGCTAAGGGTACATGAGGGGTACATTTCAGGTAGGTTTTAGCTTTTTTCTACGGAAATATCGAATTCCAAGACAAATGATATATTGAGTACCGGGGTTTTCGACTTGCTTTACAGTTTGCCTATCTCAGCTAAAATAACGTTATAAAGGTGCCACCTTCCCTTTAAGTCAGCGGATCTCAGTGATGTGTGCATTGTATAATTACGTTGGGTTACAGACCACCTTACCTGACAGGCGGATCCAGGGCGGGGGAGGGGGAAGCACTTACTCCCCCTGAAATGTCCCTTCTCACCCCCGCCCCTCTCAGGATGCGTGTGTCGGCGACCTGGAATAAGATTTGGTACCAAGCTGATGGTTTTGCCTCCCAGAAGTGAAGCCCCCTGGTCCGGATGATACCGCCGCACCCCCCCCTCCCTCCCCATCGGAAATCCTGGATCCGCCCATGTGATCTGATAGGTGGTGCCCCCTCTGGCCTGGTGCTGGATGGTGCCCCCACTGACCCAGTGCTGGGTGGTGCCCCTCTGACCATGTGATGACTGGCACCCTCTGACCTGGTACTGGGTGGTGCCCCTCTGACCCAGTGCTGAATGGCACCCTCTGACCTGGTGCTGGGTGGTGCCCCCTCCGACCCGGTGCTGGGTTGTGTTCCCTCTGACCCTGTTTAGGGTGGTACCCCTCTGACCCGGTGCTGGGTGGTGCCCCCTCTGACCCGGTGCTGGGTGGTGCCCCCTCTGACCCTGTTCAGGATGGTGCCCCCTCTGACCCGGTGCTGAGTGGTGCCCCCTCTGACCCTGTTCAGGATGGTGCCCCCTCTGACCTGGTGCTGAGTGGTGCCCCTTTGACCCTGTTCAGGGCGGTACCCCTCTGACCCGGTGCTGGGTGGTGCCCCCTCTGACCCGGTGCTGAGTGGTGCCCCCTCTGACCCTGTTCAGGATGGTGCCCCCTCTGACCCGGTGCTGAGTGGTGCCCCTTTGACCCTGTTCAGGGCGGTACCCCTCTGACCTGGTGCTGGGTGGTGCCCCCTCTGACCCGGTGCTGAGTGGTGCCCCCTCTGACCCTGTTCAGGATGGTGCCCCCTCTCACCCGGTGCTGAGTGGTGCCCCCTCTGACCCTGTTCAGGATGGTGCCCCCTCTGACCCGGTGCTGAGTGGTGCCCCTTTGACCCTGTTCAGGGTGGTACCCCTCTGACCCGGTGCTGGGTGGTGCCCCCTCTGACCCGGTGCTGGGTTGTGTTCCCTCTGACCCTGTTCAGGGTGGTACCCCTCTGACCCGGTGCTGGGTGGTGCCCCCTCTGACCCGGTGCTGGGTGGTGCCCCTCTGACCCTGTTCAGGATGGTGCCCCCTCTGACCCGGTGCTGGGTGGTGCCCCCTCTGACCCTGTTCAGGATGTTGCCCCCTCTGATCCGGTGCTGGGTGGTGCCCCCTCTGACCCTGTTCAGGATGGTGCCCCCTCTGACCCTGTTCAGGATGGTGCCCCCTCTGACCCAGTGCTGAATGGTGCCCCTTTGACCCTGTTCTAGGGTGGTACCCCTCTGACCCGGTGCTGGGTGGTGCCCCCTCTGACCCGGTGCTGGGTTGTGTTCTCTCTGACCCTGTTCAGGGTGGTCACCCCTCTGACCCAGTGCTGGGTGGTGCCCCCTCTGACCCGGTGCTGGGTGGTGCCCCCTCTGACCCTGTTCAGGATGGTGCCCCCTCTGACCCTGTTCAGGATGTTGCTCCCTCTGATCTGGTGCTGGGTGGTGCCCCTTCTGACCCTGTTCAGGATGGTGCCCCCTCTGACCCTGTTCAGGATGGTGCCCCCTCTGACCCGGTGCTGAGTGGTGCCCCTTTGACCCTGTTCAGGGTGGTACCCCTCTGACCCGGTGCTGGGTGGTACCCCCTCTGACCCGGTGCTGGGTGGTGCCCCCTCTGACCCGGTGCTGGGTGGTGCCCCTCTTACCCGGTGCTGGGTGGTTCCCCCTCTGACCTGGTGCTGAGTGGTGCCCCCTCTGACCCTGTTCAGGATGGTGCCCCCTCTGACCCAGTGCTGGGTGGTGCCCCCTCTGACCCTGTTCAGGATGGTGCCCCCTCTGATCCAGTGCTGGGTGGTTTCCTCTCTGACCCGGTGCTGGGTGGTGCCCCCTCTGACCCGGTGCTGGGTGGTTTCCCCTCTGACCCGGTGCTTAGCGGTGCCCCCTCTGATCCGGTGCTGGGTGGTGCTCCCTCTGATCCGGCGCTGTGTGGTGCCCCCTCTGATCCGGCGCTGGGTGGTGCCCCCTCTGATCCGGCGCTGGTTGGTGCCCCCTCTGATCCGGTGCTGAGTGGTGCCCCCTCTCACCTTGTTCAGGATGGTGCCCCCTCTGACCCTGTTGAGGATGGTGCTACCTCTGACCCGGTGCTGAGTGGTGCCCCCTCTGACCCTGTTCAGGATGGTGCCCCCTCTGACCCTGTTCAGGATGGTGCCCCTCTGATCCAGTGCTGGGTGGTTTCCTCTCTGACCCGGTGCTGAGTGGTGCCCCTCTGACCCTAGTGTCCCCTCTGACCCGGTGCTGGGTGGTGCCCCCTCTGACCCGGCGCTGGTGACGCCAGCCTCGTCGGACCTGGTGCTGGGGGTGCTGGCGGACGCAGCGGGTGACTTTTTGCGCTCGCTCTGCACGCTGCTGCGCCAGACCAGGGACATGGAGGCCGAGCGGGGACCTCATGGCTTTGTGGTGGGTGCACCAGCCCGCTGCGTCTCTCTTAGCTAATGTGCTGCCCTTGCAGCAAAGGAGCACGGTTACTGCGGGCCTGTAGTCGTAGTCATAGTATTTTCACCATATTTGATTGCTTTCCGTTAATTGGAATTCTTCAAAGTGAGCAGAGGAATCTATAAAGTTTCCGAGATACCGTTTGGTTCTATGTTTAAGGTGATATCTAGTACCATCAAGAATAAGGTAGACCGTCGCAATTTATCACAGTAAGGAAAACTCATTTGTTTAGTTCCACCTGTGTTTTGTCCGTACTCATTCCACTGAGGCTTATATTATAGTTTTACTTCTGGCACTTGGTGAGTTCCAATTTTATTTATAATAACTGCCGAAGCAGGTACAAATACAGGTGTCATCCATCAGAAAGCCGTTAATTTGTTAAATTGATGACCTTTAAGCAAATCCTGGTTCTCGCCGCAAACATAAGCTGCAGGTATCTGTGTTCTGTTTCAGGACGCCGTCGAGCGAACGTTCGTGGACTCGGGCGTGGGCAGTCTGCGCCATCTATTGACGTACTACGGCACTAGTGTTGTGGAGCGTCTCCGCCAGGTGCGCGACACGAACTACCAGCTGCGCGCCGAGTACGAGCAGGCGGCCTCCGACCGGGAGAGCGTGGACAACATCACCCTGGACGACAGGTGAAGCCGGGACGCTGGCTGAGGGCGCGGAGGGGAGGCGGTGACCGTGACAGATCAGCTGTAACGGGGCCAGAACTTGCTTCAAATGTAATGATTTTTTGTCAATCTGGTTCTCTTCGGACAAGAAAGGTACATTCTACTTTTTACCTCACCTGAATCTCATTGAGTGGAGCGCACGGGCCAGTCACATACTGTGGCTCTCTGAGTTTTGTGTTTGTTCCGAGTCTACTATATTTTTCACAGCCTAGAAATCATGGCATCCTCACCTCCACGGCATATAGTGGAGCGCTAGAACAGCCTCCTTTGATTAAAGGTAGGAGAAGTGCAACAACTTTCCAGTTAGAATATGATTGCAATGTAGCGCCTGCGAGAGCAGTAGTAGACGAGCAGGTAGCCCCTGGCCTGTACAGAGCGCTGTGCGGCTGTCGGCAGCCTGCTGGTGGATATTCTGGCGGAGACGCCGGCGGGCATCTCGTCAGTGGGCCCTGGGGGCACCATCGACATGTCCGCCTACCCCAACATGAGCTTCGAGTCGGCTGACGACCTGACCGGGTGAGTCTAAGGCGTTCGCCGAGTCGCCCGAATACACATACACACTTGCAAATTTATTTTCTCAAACTTTGAGGAACATGACATGAAGTTAACACGATTAGCGCAAAAGCACATGTGCTTGATTTTAAGCGTTGTTGGTGACGTGCAGCCCATTCAGTCGGAACGGATTGCTCCCACCAGGGAGGACCATCCTCTGCGGCCACATTATGGATGGGGGCCGCTGCACCACACTGCCCTATCACCGAGTTAGATATTAGACGTCAAAGTTTCTGCATTTCTGATATATTGAACGAAATGGTGTGCTGCATGTCTCGACCTTGTTTCATTTTATTTTGACCGTAAATGATCCGGTTAATTTTTTCGTAAATATTCCATGAATGCTGGTTTTCGTCTGTTATTTGCGTTAAATCCCCCAATAAAGCCAGGTTTTGGGTATTGCATATTGGAGAATGGAGTAAATAATGCGCAATAACGAATAGTGTCACTCGACTGGTGTACTGAGCAGTGCTGCGGAGTCGACGGCATTTCATCGGAGTCGACCCCGACTCCGACTCGGGCCTGAAAAGATTGACTCCGACTCAGATGTCGACTCCGGCTACGTTTTCAACCGAAAGTAGCGGGATATTTTCTGGGCTTCTATTTGAAATGACTCTCAGAAAAAGGAGCAATGAGTTGAGTACGCTTTTTTATTTTTCTTCTGCCAAAGTGGTTCCCAGCCTTCATGGTATAATAACTTCTTTCAACAGCCAGTCACATTGCCTCTTATGGCTTCTTATAAACGTCATATAACGCCGCCCCCCGCCTCCCCAGCCTTAAAAAGAGATAAAAGCTTATAGAATGAAGGGTAAATTATTTGCCAGTGTTGTTATTGCTGCAATGTATGTTCTTCCTTTGGAACATTGCTGGCTGCACTGACAGTGAAGATAAATAAAGCAAATCTATAGCTATTCTACAACTGATTCAACAACTGCTCAATTCTGAGCCCTGACTGTTGTTTTTGAAGATCAACATCACCGAAAATCTAGCGTCTTACAGATACGTTATCAGGAAGGAGACCAATTTGATCAGCCTGGCTCAAAAAGATGGCAAATCGTTCGAAATCTTGGCAGAATATTCTTTTCTAGAAGTGCAATCCTGAGCCATATGCTGTTTTTCGTTTTTTTATTTTCAAAGCTGTGGGATTGTCTGGATTTTCCAGCTGTCCCATGTTTCAACTTTTTGGTGTTTCCCTGCTTGGTTGGTGTTTTTCAGTGGTTCCTGGTCATTTTGGCAGTGTGTTGGAGTGTTTTGGTTGGGTCTGGCGGTTGATGCTTGTGTTTACTGTGCTGTTATGCTCCTTGTTTCCAATTTGGGCTGTAATTTGTAAAGGCCAGGCGTCAAATGTGGCATTTAATGTGCTGCTTTGTCAAGTCCATTTGGGCTCGCATTGCCTTAACATTTCGCTTTTGCGATGGAATCTCGGACCAGCATCTCTTCTGAAGGCCACATTATTGGCATAGCTCAGCTTTTTGTAACTATAATTTCTTTCGAAGCCCCACAGAATGATATACTGTTTTTGCTTCTCTGGCTATCTTGTGCCCGGGAGCCGATGGCGCCATCGCCACGTTCTCAGCATATAGATCTGTCTTTGAAAGCTTATAAGTTAAAAAATTTTTGACTGATTTTCAAAATTATTTCACTAAACGACGCGCTCATGAATTTCTCTCAAATATGGCCAAGTAGCGTGTTCGGGCGGCGAACGGTTCCCCAGCTGTCTGGGAAAATCAGTGGGGCACTTTAGGACCCACTCACACTGCATGTGTTAAAAGCAAAAACTATCATAGCTGGCTTACGTTATTTGTTCGAGACTGGGATGTCCGGTTTCCGATTTGTGTGGAATTGAATGGCTTGTCGTCTCATCATGCGGCTCTTGACCACTGAGCTGTGACTGGCCTCCCCTGGTGGACAGGATGAACTCGTCCATGGAGTCGGAGGAGATTGTGGTGCACTCTTCACCGGCGCCGGATACCGCTGCCGCCGCCGCCGCTGCCGCCGCCAGCCCGCCCAACAAGAAGTTCCGCCTCTAGCACCGGTGAGAGCTGTAGACCGGGGCATTACCAGCTGATCTGGCAGTGGTGCTGATGTGGGCCCGCGGGGAGAGCTGACCGTCAGTGCGCGGGTTGACCAGCTGAGAGCCGGGTCCCGCGGTGTTGTCGTGACAGGAGAGGGGAGTGTCTGCGGTACAACGGCCGGTGTCTGTCCCTCCTGTCACGCTGCCGCCCCGCGTGGCCCACCCGGCGCTGACGGCGCGTGCGGTGGACTCGGTGAATCACGTACGGCTTACACGCGCCGCTACTGTCTCAGCCGTCTGCCTGGAAACTGGGGTGTCCCTGTCGTGGTCATTCCAACACGTCCGTCCGGTGGCCTCGCCTTCTTATTTGTGTTTTGTAAAGCCAGCTGTATCTGCTTACTACAATTTTGATCGCGTGCCTTTGGCAAAGTGAGCTATTTATTTGAAATTTAACTTTGGTTTTTATTGAAGTTTCAATCACTACGTCTCTTCTATGTGAACTTACGGACATCAAAGATCACAAAGCCTACCCAGGGCAGAATCTCAGTCATCGATGCACACTGGTGGATATGTCGTAACATAAACCCGCCGGCGCAACTGCGGCCTCCAGACTGAGCAATAACCGCCGGTCCGACCTTTCCATTGGAATCGACCGCTCTCGGCCTTCGTCGTTTTGGTTGACTCGGCTCTGCGGGCGATAGCCAGCCGCCCGACCGCTCCTGGAGCAAAACAAGGCGGAGTGGTCCACTGCCGATGCATTGGATGCTGCATGCGTCTGATTTCACCCCTCTCTGTCGGATGAATATTCTAGCCTCGGTTGGCGGAAGGCTTGAAACTAATTCTTATCGCTGTCAAACTAGTTGCATTCTTTTCGGAAATGAGACCCAGCTTTTTCGGATATAGTACGAAGTAGAGGTGGTATTAGTGCGAAAGAATTTGTAGACGCTAATAGTTCTAAAGTTTTATCGAAAAGTGTTGATGCTGATTCATCGATAGGTCTCTAATGAGGACCTAAAGAATCCAGATCAACAAGTAACAAGGTCTGCTTCATCTGAGTGGATACATATTGCATAACGTTCCGGACCGAAGTTCGTTTTTCAAACGGAAAAATACATGAGACGCAACCCTGGTTATGAAGGGAACTTTGCAAATTACGAATGTCTCAGGACTCCGAAAGTAATGCTTGATTTGGATGCCTCTTCTTCTTGTCTTGTACCGGACCGTCTCATTGAGACATTAATTTAGTCGAACTATTTTTTTTTTATGTGGGCCATAATATTTAGTGAGAGAAGAATGAAAATGGAGGTGAGAGAGAGAAAGAGGGAGATAGGGAGTCTAAGAGAGGTGTTCGACGAATATTTGAATAGGAATTTCAGACGGGAGAAGGAGCAGGTAAGGTAGCCTTGACATAGCTCCTTGACATGCATTCGCTTTGAGAAGACAAAGAGTACAAATGCTTTCAATATTTATACATACATGGGAAAAATACGTGATTAATAGCTATTTTATTTGATTTCTATTCCAGTAGATTAATAGACTTTACTTATAGATTTGCTTTGCAATTTGTGGTTACGACAGGAAAGTTTGCTTTTCTAATGCAGCAGATTTCGGCCTAAATCAGATGTATAATTTTCAACGCTAGGATTACATTTTTACAAGTTGTTGTGTCTCAGCAATGCATCATAACTGCTGGTTAGCCCAAAACGCCAGTTTTTAGACCACTAAAACGCCACCTCCAGGGACAACCTATCGGACGCTTTAGTTGGCGTCAGGTAGAGGTTAACGGACGCAATTGTTTTCACACCCTTGAGATATAAATATTTCCTTGTTGTCCCGGTTATTCGAATTGTTCTATTATTTACTCGTCTTCTGGACGGCACTGAATATTAATGTTTAATTTCTGTAGTCAAGGCCAGTCACTTCAGCCGTGATGAAAAATGCCTCACCTCCTAGTTTACATGGACCACGATCTAAAAGGTGGGCAAGATTGTTATTTTCCTCTTGAGCTGTCTAAGTTAAGTGATTGTTGGGATTAATCTTCCGCAACTACCGTCAAAGAACTCTTCAATTTTGGAGGGTTGTGCTCAGTTCATGTCAATGTTGCATGCAAATTTTTCATTTTTCAAGTACTGAAGTTCTCCGAAATTTTTCGAGAGAAGGCGTTGTAAGCTCCTGGGAAGGGTACACCCCTAGTATGTAGGTTAACGGTCTTGCTTGATAATTTGATACATTCATTCGAAATGATGCAGTTGCCTGATGATGCCAATTTCATGTCCGTAGGAAAGTTACTCCCAGATTGATAAGCTCGCTCAAAGTCTTAATATGACCGGGCTTAGCCGGGTCAGGTCCTACGTAAATTTTCCACTTTCTCAGAGGGAGATCTTTGCGGACGCTTCGCGCCCGGTCGGTAATCACGTCTATCGCGCGCGAAGTATAAGGGTAGCCTGTACATTGGCACGCGGGGTACTGCCACTATACACAAACAACAGCCCCAGCGTTTATCTCTGTCGAGATAAAGCACCTGATCAATGGAAACCTTCAGACGCCATTATTCTTCTGCCTCGGTGTCTCGCCCTGGATGCTGCGCCGTGCATCCGGTAACGTCGCTTGTCGCCCAGCACCCCCGAGAGGTCGTCTCGATCGTCGCAGCGTCGATCGTATCGTCGCCGCGGGTGGCACGCTGCCGGCGGTATCTCAGTAGTCGGATCCGGGAGCGGCTCACACGTACAGAGAGGGGGCGGTCCATGGAGTCCACTCGAGCTGAAGTGCTGAGGAGGCGGGCGTTGGCGGCGAGACTGGCTCAGCTCCACTCCTGAACCCAGGTGGTGAGGGACGGTAGTCCTGGGCATACCCGGATCTCAAACACACCGGCACACACACACACACACACACACACACACACACACACACACACACACACACACACACACACACACACACACACACACACACACACACACACACACACACACACACACACACACACACACACACACACACACACACACACACACACACACACACACACACACACACACACACACACACACACACACACACACACACACACACACACACACACACACACACACACACACACACACACACACACACACACACACACACACACACACACACACACACACACACACACACACACACACACACACACACACACACACACACACACACACACACACACACACACACACACACACACACACACACACACACACACACACACACACACACACACACACACACACACACACACACACACACACACACACACACACACACACACACACACACACACACACACACACACACACACACACACACACACACACACACACACACACACACACACACACACACACACACACACACACACACACACACACACACACACACACACACACACACACACACACACACACACACACACACACACACACACACACACACACACACACACACACACACACACACACACACACACACACACACACACACACACACACACACACACACACACACACACACACACACACACACACACACACACACACACACACACACACACACACACACACACACACACACACACACACACACACACACACACACACACACACACACACACACACACACACACACACACACACACACACACACACACACACACACACACACACACACACACACACACACACACACACACACACACACACACACACACACACACACACACACACACACACACACACACACACACACACACACACACACACACACACACACACACACACACACACACACACACACACACAC
The DNA here is from genome assembly GCA_034440635.1 of Lepas anatifera. Taxonomy (NCBI): domain Eukaryota; kingdom Metazoa; phylum Arthropoda; class Thecostraca; family Lepadidae; genus Lepas; species Lepas anatifera. The sequence goes on from JAOTON010002234.1 coordinate 127,124, forward strand.
ACACACACACACACACACACACACACACACACACACACACACACACACACACACACACACACACACACACACACACACACACACACACACACACACACACACACACACACACACACACACACACACACACACACACACACACACACACACACACACACACACACACACACACACACACACACACACACACACACACACACACACACACACACACACACACACACACACACACACACACACACACACACACACACACACACACACACACACACACACACACACACACACACACACACACACACACACACACACACACACACACACACACACACACACACACACACACACACACACACACACACACACACACACACACACACACACACACACACACACACACACACACACACACACACACACACACACACACACACACACACACACACACACACACACACACACACACACACACACACACCACACACCACACACACACACACACACACACACACACTTCCGAGGGCGTTAGATGTCCGTCAACGCGTGATGCAGCGGTCTGGGTGTTGTGCTACCGCTTAATGCAACGACAGAAACGGAGATCCCGATGTTGATCGGTATTGTATCCACTCTGCTGTCCTTGTCTTTCATGCTGGCACCCGCATGTTTGGTGCCAAATAGCACCTCCGATCTCTTGCATATGGCCCAACCCATGCGTTTTAAGACACATGTATAGTTATGCGGATCTATCGTGTGATGAATTAGTTATCACGTAAGATAATTAGGTTACAGAAGAGATTGTTCGTCAGATATGGTCAGGTTTGAGACGCTGGGTTATTCAGAAATTTTCCGCATACGGAAGTTGCATGAGCTCTGCTGCAGTCTGAGAGTGCCTCGCCGTCGACAATGACCATTTTTCATACTCCGTGGGAACCTTCTACTTCAGAAAGCGCCATCTAGTTTGAGCTACTTTTGAAACCCATCGTATGCCGTGCCGTCGTACTGTAATAGTTTGTGGCGCCATTTCTAGTGGGCGTTGGGACGACATTTGGCGGGAAATCAGACTGCTGGCGGGCCCATTTCCATGTGACATTTGCCTGGGGCAGGCCGGTTAAATGATCGGGCCGGCTCGGCTGGCAATGTCGTTTGGTGGACGGCGCCGACCGATCTAGCTCGTTTTATTGTATCGAGACTTTGTATTGCGGGAGCCGGCGCGACATGGCACGGCCGTAGTCGGACCCTTTATTGGATGGCGCAATGTCCGGGTCGGTCGCTGTTCGCCCGTCCTCCAATGTCAGCCCAACCGGCCGAGTCGCTGCACTTTGATTGGGGCTTAGTTTTCGATGTTGGACAAAAGTTAGCACGTGTGTTTCGAGACTGACTGCCGGGGCTCTTGAGTTACTCCTGCTGTGACGCGGATCGTAAGCATTTCGTGAGCTTGTTTTGTTGCAAGCAATTGAAAGCAGTTGAAACTATTTTGCTGCATTATAATGATCGGAATAGTTATGACACGGCATTGGCAGATCCAGGATTTTCAATGGGGGAAGGGGTTTCATATGGACAGTAGATACTCCACGTGTTGATGTTGTGACTGGGAAGATGTATCTGAGGTAGGGGGATATGGGAAGCGGTTTTCCGGGGGGGATCACAACGCAGCAGCTCCGTCATGGGAGAAGGCGCAAGTCGTGACATCGGGGAGGATGGGAAACATCGTATCACAGGGATTACAATACGCAGTGCGACGGCGCTAATGCTCAGTCGGGGAATATTTCGAGGTTCGAAATAAGAAACTTTATTCAAACAAGAGATGGTCGAACCTGCGAATCTATTTCCACGGATGCACTTGTGAATGCGCGCGTCGTTAGTACCAACCGCCAGACCCCCTGTACGAACAATTGTGTTCTGTATTGCGATCTGATGGAGACCAGAGCAGCTTACCAGTAGACAACTGCCGCCCGTGCTATTAATGCGGGAGAAATTAATGAAACTGCAGTGCCGCGCCAGCCGACTGCTGCCGTCCCATTTCATGCACAGAAATTGTACTGTTTGATACGGCAACACAGCGACAGCCCACCGCTGCCGCTTCCAGCGATATCTACTGAGACTTGTAGCCGAGGAGCATCCAGGCAGCGCCAGCCGGAGAGCTACTCGGGACCGACGTGCCTCAGAAGCACCAGCCGGAGAGCTACTCGGGACCGACGTGCCTCAGTAGTACCAGCCGGAGAGCTACTCGGGACCGACGTGCCTCAGTAGTACCAGCCGGAGAGCTACTCGGGACCGACGTGCCTCTGTAGTACCAGCCGGAGAGCTACTCGGGACCGACGTGCCTCAGTAGTACCAGCCGGAGAGCTACTCGGGACCGACGTGCCTCTGTAGTACCAGCTGGAGAGCTACTCGGGACCGACGTGCCTCAGTAGTACCAGCCGGAGAGCTACTCGGGACCGACGTGCCTCGGTAGTAACAGCCGGAGAGCTACTCGGGACCGACATGCCTCAGTAGTACCAGCCGGAGAGCTACTCGGGACCGACGTGCCTCGGTAGTAACAGCCGGAGAGCTACTCGGGACCGACGTGCCTCTGTAGTACCTGCCGGAGAGCTACTCGGGACCGACGTGCCTCAGTAGTACCAGCCGGAGAGCTACTCGGGACCGACGTGCCTCAGTAGTAACGGCCGGAGAACTGCTTGGGACCGACATGCCTCAGTAGTACCAGCCGGAGAGCTACTCGGGACCGACGTGCCTCAGTAGTACCAGCCGGAGAGCTACTCGGGACCGACGTGCGTGAGCAGCGCCTGCCGCAGACGATGGTGATTGTGGATTAAAAGACATAACCTGAAAGGTTCAAGTGTCTATGACCTGTGGAAAGGACCACTGCGAATCAGCCACTAACTGCCGTCCCGCGGGTCACGTGGTAGCGCGAGCCCGCCAGTCCGTGGTCGGGGCACCGCCAGCCTGGCAGACTCCCATACAGTGGACGGATATTCTGGAGTTTGCACCGGCAGAGAATTGTCACTTACCATTTTATAATAAATCGCCCCTGTGTCTTTTACCATTTTGATGTTTTTATTTGGAGTGGGGGGGCGACACGCAATGACCATTACCAAAAAAACTCCATGCTTATTAAGTAACCACTGTTTATGCGCCAGTAGTTGTTTTCCGTTCAGCGTTCATGATTCTCGTAATTGGGCACATATAACCTGAGTAGCTCACGTGCCCTAAAACCCCAATCATCATCCTCATCATTCTCGTAGGGTGAATCCGGTTCTTATTTTGGCAGGACAACATTCCTGCCAGCGGTGGATCCAGTTCACCTCCCTCTATCCTCTGACCCACTGGCGAATACAAGGGGGCTAGGGGCTCAAGCTCCCCCATGTCCGAGTACCTATAGTTGATACATAGGCGGGGGCGGATTCGAGGCAATGGCGGGGAGGCTCGAGCCCCCCTCCCCCAAATGAAGTTCTGGATCCACCCCTGCCCTGTCCCGTTTGATGTCGCTGTTAACTCCAGCTGTTCAGGGTGAATGAATTATGCTCGGTGAATTGGTTCGACTTGACACATTTCATGTCATATCAAGATGGAGTAATCGCTAATCGCCGTAGCGTGAGTGTTATAGCTAGAAACGGTCGATAAATATTATCTGGCTGAGCATGCGACGACCCCATCATCTATAATTTGTGATGGGTGCATTGTTGTCAATTTATGTGCAGCCAGCTACCGTTGGCAAGCAGCGTTCTTCTGCTGGGAAAGAGGAGCTGTTGAAACCTGAAGCGCACGGACTGTATACTAAGTATCTGTCCAGTCTGTGGTGCTGAAGGGTCCAGGACAATGTTTTGTTTTAAGTGTCATGCCTAATCATGGTCGTTGGTGATTTAAGGCGCCGGAGTGATGATTATGATGGCGGATTAGCCGCAGGTTGCGCAGGCGTCTTGGCCTGGACAACTCGGTAGTGTACCCAAGGACAGGGAAGATAGCGATTAGACCGGCTATACAGCAGCATAGTTCGTCCAGCCATTTCAGTCAGTTCGCCTGACAGGTGTGACCCGACCTTCGGGTCCGGTACAAGTCACCTCATCAGGCCCGGCACCGGGGCTGGACCCGAAACTTTGGGCACTTTGTGGATTTGGAAGTATTATGTATGGAAGTATTATGGATGTATTAAATACAAGAATCATCAAATCAAAGAATCAAAGAAAAATCAAGAACCAAATAATCAAAGTATCTGCTTTGGAGTGTGTAAGAAGCAGTGTATATTATCGTTATGACCAGTATTGGTTTTGATGAAAAATCCCAACCATGTTTGTCATGTTTTATTTCAGGAAATAATATCGACCCTGGCTGCAGAGGCTAAGATATAGATTTACGACCTACGCCAAGGAATCCCTGCTTCTAATTAGTAGGGGCGATGCTTGGATCACAGCTTATTGTGTGACGAACTCTTGGGGATAAAAACTGAGTTGTTTAACCCGCGCCCCACCGGGGTCCGGCGCCACCTTCGCCCCACCGGGGGCCATCGATGCCCCCCTCTAACTCCGAAAATATGGGGGTTAGCGCAAATCTGCAAAGTGCATTAGAAAGTTTGCGTGAATTCAGTAAGAAATTACTTTGCATGTTTAAGTGCTCAGGTCAATGGTTTGACCTCCAGAGGTCATATTAGGCCACGATAGGCTATTTTCACTCAAATATGCAATGCTTAAGAAAAGTGGGCCTAACTCTTATGCCATTAGAGCTATTGAGATCTGGTAAACTACATTGGATAGGAAAATTTCAGACCTTTCTCCACCGTTTGGAACGTAATGACCTGCCGCCAGTGGTTTGACCTCCAGAGGTCACCTAATGACCTCATATGACCTGAGATCATTGAAGGTCAGAAAGTGACCTTGCCGTATATCAAATGGAAGCTAGTGATGCGACATACACGATGGTGTTTGATTCAGCGCTCTAGCTTAATTAGATCAAAAGTTATTGCCAAAATACTGTGCTTGACCCCTGATGACCTTGGATGACCTCGGAGAGGTCAAAGGGCAAATATGACCCCCTGGGATCCGTGAAAGGGTGTCCAAAAAACGCTTTTCTGAGCAAGCCGAGCATTTGCAATCGTTTTTGTGGCTTTTAAATCATAAGACAGTTTTTTCCCATGCTTTTTCAATGGGAGACGTAACCTCGTGACCTGACCTCAGGTCACGAAATCGAAAAATCCCGGATATGCACCTTGTAGACACTGGCGGGGCCATGAAGTGTAGGAAGTTTCAAATCGATCGACTGAGAAATGTAGCTCTTCTAGAGCTCAAAAGTTGAAATGAGGTGACCTTGGTTGACCTCGCCTAGTGGCCTGACCTTGGGTGACCCGGGGTAAAGAATTTCAGGCATGGTGGGAAAATGATGTGGTGAGAGATACAGCTATCAACCGCGGCCCTGCGTCTCGTCGTTTTACTGCTATCCCGAAAAACCTTAAGGGGCCATCGATGGCCCCCCGTGGGGCGAGGGTTAAACTTGATGAGCTTTATATACGATTAACTTGTTTTAGGGACTGACCTTACAAGAGAGAAACTATCATTTGTTCCGCGAATTACCGTCTTCATACCGATAGCAAGTTTTGCGAGCCCGCAGTTTTATCAGCAGATATTGAACGAGGCCATTATACGTCCGCCTCTACTCACGTATAGCCGGACTATTGATTACATGCTGCCATATTAATGAGAAAGTATTACAATTTTTTTCTCTTGTAATGTGGCCATTTGTGAACGCGGTTGAGATTAATCATGCCTAATCATGGTTTAATCAATGCCCTGCCAGAAGAGGGTCTAAATAACCCTCGTGTTGGCATCTGAGTATCGCCACTTGCGTAAGCGTGGTAAAATACCGACAGTGTAATGGTGCTGCCCGTAAGTGTCAGGCTAAATCCACCCCGTACCTCAGGCTTAAAAAGTTCTTCATTTGTGTTGGTTTTCAATTGTGGTGCAAATCAAAGAGGCTTAGTCTGCCACAAGGAATTATCAGATCATACGCCAATCTGACGTCAAACTCTTTCGGAAACTTTTTTATATTACAATTTGAGTAAAGTGCGTCTGTGCGTTGTCTGTCTGTCCGTCGTCTTTTGTTTTTTAGTTGATTGGGATTGGCTGCAGGTCAAACTAAAGGCGATATTGAGACGAAATTTTTGTAATGTGTCGGAAAATGTTGTGGGGAGTGCCTTTGAGGGGTCTCCAGTTCTGGTTGCAGATAGTATGCACGTGGCACTTGCTCAAAGTTGAACTTTTCTCCCCATTGACTTAACATGGGAAACGGTGACGAAAAATGCCAAAACGGCAAAACGGGCGTCATTTTGTAAGCCGGAGCAAAACGTCCCACTTTGGCCAATCTCGGAAAAAGTTTACCTGAAATGTGGCACCGGGTTCTGGCTACACAGTAGATGCAGATTACAGTTTGCACGTGCTGCATGGCCAGCAGGGGGTGCGTTCTCCGGAATTGGGGTAGACGTCTAAAATAACGGTTTTTAGATATTCCTCGGAAAGTAAGAGTTGTACGGAGTCGAAACTGGCACAGATCGATGCAGCGCAGAGATTTGCATCTTTTGGTCCCCTTTTTGTAAGAAACTCTCCATTGAGAAGAAAATTAATCACGAAAAACACTAAAAAATCGATAAGAAATCGAAATCAAAATGGGGTCTGTAAGTCGGAAACTATTGATGCGCGATGTGGGGTATCTGCGAGTCAAAGTTGCGTCCATGTACCGTCTGCGCGATGCAGGAAAGACCCAGGCTGTGGGTTGCACGTGCTGGTCACGAGGTTTTGTCAAACAGGTCACTGTCCATTTTTGGGTTTTGCGGTTTTTCGACTGTAACTTGGGAACAGTTAGTGATAAAGAGACGAAATAAAATGCACGGTGTGCTCCGAGCAAAGGCTCATCTTTTTTTGTTTTTACACCTAGCCACTAAACACAATTCTTGGAAAATTACTCCAAAAGATTAAAGTGCTCTAGAATTACAATTCAAAACGTTCACACAATTTGTTCAAATTTTCTATGTTATAATGTCCTTTAAATTCCGAAACATATATATATATATTCGTAAACGATAGAAAAATACCTTCAATAATCTGGTTTTATTTTCTATGTAACCCTAATAGTTTCAGAGTAATAGGCACAAGTCTATAACAGTTACAAAATTTCCCGTTGAAGCACGCAGAATACGTCTTAACACTGTAAATATCCGTTGGAAAATAAAACTCGCATGTGCTCAGGGGTCCTCCGTTTGAAAGATGTGCAAGGATTTCGAATAGCCACAATTTTGTTATTGAAAATGCAAGTTTTCGAAATACGATGTTTTTGGCCGATGCCTAGGGGAGGAAACGATCCGCGGCGAAGCCTCGGGGGTGTCCGCGAGTGAAACTCGAGGACCGGAGCCTGAGGAGGCGCGGCGCAGCCGCAGCCGACGAAGGCGTAGCGTTGCACCGCAGGTTAGGTGCGCCGCAGGCCGGCTAGCCGCATAGGGACAAGGTAAGGTAAGGTTCGGTTATGCCATGACAGCTTCGAACAGCGCGGCGAAGCCTGCGGGTGTCCGCGAGTGAAACTCGCGGACCGGAGCCTGAGGAGGCGCGGCGCAGCCGCAGCCGACGAAGGCGTAGCGTTGCACCGCAGGTTAGGCAGGCACCTAACTGCAGGTGAGGTGCGCCGCTGGCCGGTTTGCTTCATAGGGACAAGGTTACGTAAGGTTTGGTTATGGCATTGACAGCTTCGGACAGCGCGGCGTAGCCGCGCTGATGTCCGCGAGTGAAACTCGCGGACCGGAGCCTGAGGAGGCACGGCGCAGCCGCAGCCGACGAAGGCGTAGCGTTGCACCGCAGGTTAGGGAGGCACCTAACTACAGGTTAGGTGCGCCGCAGGCCGGTTTGCTGCATAGACACAAGGTTAGGTAAGGTTCGGTTATGTCATGACAGCTTTGCACAGGGAAAGGTCATTGAGGGACCTTGGAGCAATGGGAAAGCCAACTTTTAAGGAGTTGGGGATAACGACGCACAAACTGCTGAAGTTTTATGCTGGATGGGCAAGGATAAATATGAGGTAGGGAAACCCTCCAAATCAAGATAGGGTTTGTGTTTGGGGATCGCAACAGATAAATATGGTTCGGTTTGGTTTTCTCACAACAGCTTTTTGCAATAGGGGTAGTGGGCTCAGCGAAGCGAGCCAAGGCGCTAGTCTTTCCTCTAACTGAGGAAAATTGAATGAAACGAAATGCTAGGCATATTGGCCATTTTCAGTAGAAATCAGGCCAGATCCATTTCAATAAAGTTTGCTCCTAAAACCAGCTGGAATTGCGCCAAGGTACCGAACTCCCTTTAATCACAAGCCAAGCCTTCCTCTAATTTCCTCTCTGAGAGATTGTATTTGGGGAAGCTCGGTGCAGATCGAGCCACTCCGCCTCTGATATAAATGTATGAGTTAGTGGAATAGTTGTCTTTCGGATCCCCAATATGTAATTTAAGATTCAAATTGAATGATCTAAGCTGTCATGGCTGGCATTGGGCGTAGACTGTGTATAGCACTTAACATACGCCTTTGGGCACTCAACTTTGGCTCTTGCGCTGTATTGGTCCGGAAGTTGTCCCGGCGAATTTTCACGACGTTCCGCGTCCCGTACCTGTTATCCAGATCCTAGATCGATAGATAATCGCTGGTGATGCAAAATTGTGGTCTTGTCTAATGTCAGCGTCGCCGCTGACAAAACGTGAGATGTCAGTCAGTCTTTAAAGGGAAATATGACACCTTTATAACGTAATTTTAACTGAGGTAGCCAAGTTGTAAAGCATGCCGAAAAAACCGGTACTCAACATACCATTTGTCTTGGAACTCGAAATTTCCGTCGGGAAAAGCTAAAAATCTACCTCAAATGTACCCAAAATGTACCCAAAGAGCCTGCTGCAGTTTTTAGCTGTTGGTGTGGCGACATGCTGACGTCACAGTGAGTAGTCAGCCTATTGAAGCCCATTGGAAATGGTAGAAAATGGTAGTAAGTTAGTTGCCAGATCATGACGTCATGCACACGCAGGCGTTTATTTCTTTCCATAGAGGAGCATTTTAAATGTCAAAATGTGAGCTTATTGTACATTTTTCATGAAAATCGTGGGCATTTTCATGATTTTCGGCTAAAAATACCCCTCATTACACTAAATTCTGGCATTAGACCAAGGTGCCACATTACCTTTAACCTGCTGCTGCCAAGAAACGTGGCTCTCTTGAACCAAAAGCTGATCGGTTTGAGCTCATTGTTGCCTTACGCACTAGCCGGATGCGAAAATTTTCCTATGTCTTCCCAGTTTGGAAACAAATCAGGAAATTTGGGGGTGACGTAAGTGGATAGGGTTCATTTCCCCGTAGGTCCTGTTTAATTCCATATTCGTACACTCTGCGTTTACACACAGACATCGCTCTTCATTGCATACGTGCTGGAGTCAGTCGGAATGGAAACAAAGGGAACTGTACAGCGCATGGTTGACCTACAACCCTGACTGACCTCATTCGATGCACTCTAAAACCCCAAAGTTGGTCGGATTTCTGCTGTGTCGGCTTGTGCCTTTGAGTCATTTGAGACGGAGCCTGCAGACTTGGGAGCTGGCGGTCGTGTTGTTGTCCAAAGTGCGGCAACTGCACGCGGCCTGCTTTTGACGGGGCCCAACACCTAAGCACCCTGACAGCCGTTACCGCTCTGTTGGCTCCAGCCCCATCACAACGCCGGCGGCGGGCATTTAAGTTAGCTAACGACCTCTTTACCTGCGGGCTAAGTTAGCGGACGCGGTCGCCTGGGGCGCAATTCCCCTTACAGCGGCGGTGGCGCAGATGGCGGTGATAGACGGCACACCGGCAGCGGTGTCTATCGGCCCCATCCGTGGCCGGCACGTACCTGGTACTGCCCACTTTCGCCTGTTTTCCGGGGAGACGTTCGGTTTGTTGGCCGCTGAGGTGTCGGTGGCGACAGTCGCCCGGGCCCGGCTGCCGCGTACCCTCTGCATCTGCGTGTGCTGCGTCCCAGCACGTCGCATCGGCCGCGACGGGAATAGAAGGACGGCTCAGCGCTGCCACGCTCCTCTAACATGGCTGGCTCAGGAGTTCGGTTGTGAAGAGAATTTGGAGTGACTTTATGGCTGACTGGAGGAGCTTCGTTCCCATCTGGAAAGTGTGGCTCTTGGCTGCTCCTGTAGCGGCTCCAGAAATGTGGTGCAGAATCACGCTGTTGCTTCTCTCGCTGCGTCTCTCTCTTGCGCTCCCATCGCCCGGTGCTTCCCCGGTATGTATTTCTTATGTAAGTCGTGTCCTCCCTCTCCCCAGTCTCTCCAACTGGACTTTGTTATTCAAACGCCTTAAGCGTAGAAATAAAAGCGCCAGAGGACTTGTCCTTCCCTCCCCTCTCGGCTACTTTTGATCCGAAAATTCACATCCGAAAATAATGCCGGACGTTTTGGCAGCCAACATGAGCGGGTTGTATCGAAGAGCCCAAATATGGAAGTGTTTTGGGTTCTAGACAACTTGTTTTAGCAAGAGTTTGGAGATCCGCTTACCCCGGATACATGTGCGTACTATTCACGCACCGGCCGCAGGAGTAGACATCGACTCGTGTAACCGGGTGTCTGGTACGTCTAAGCCACCGTGTCTCAGTCCCTCCGAGAAAAAGGACTTTGGGCTAAGTCCGTAGCGTGAAGCACGGAAACGAAAAGGGCACTCGGCTAAAACAAGGGGAGACGGCCCAAACTCGACCGGACGCAAACAAGGGGAGTAAACGTGCGACGGACCTGTAATAGACTGACTGGTCATAAACAAGGGGAGATTGTTCCAACGAACGTGCGCTTGACGTCGTAAGTACGTTTTGAACTCATGTAACCTAATTTTGATGTTGGCATTTGATGGATAGCCCGTACTGCTGAAGTATATTCCCTGAATGGACTTCTTATGTATCTGGGCTAACCGACGCTCCATATTTGCTGTGGCGACGCGGGCGTTTGATGGTACCCATGTACTGTTATTAGGGCGGTCGTGAAAAAGCTGAGAGTTCGGCAGGAAGCACCAGCAGGACAGGGCTGCTTTCCTCCTCGCTCGGCGCGGACAGGGTGAATTAGGGACAGAATCCGATCCTCAAAACCTCCAAAGGCAGTCCGTGCGCAAATTCAACTTCCACAAGTAGTCCAGAAAGAGACGCCTTGGTATCATTGGTATTTGTTTGAACAGAGACACTGAGAAATTTTGCCGTTTCCAGCGATTTTTTGTCAGCGCTGTTTGAAATGGCATCGTTAACAGGTAAAATTAGTGCCACAAAAGCGTCATTTATGATATCAAGGGTCGCAACCCACATGGTAGATTGACTGCCCTTCCCCCCCGAGGCCTCGCCTCCCCTCTGTTGAAATCAGGGATCCGTCCTGGCGACAGCCCCTTTTAGCTAATAACGCTTCATTTGCACTTGTATTTAATTGTGGTCTAAATGAACAAGTGCGAACTATCATTAGATCGCACGCCGCTTTGGAGACTTTTTACCTCAATTGGAGTAAAATTGAATAGAGCAAAATATTCGGCTTATTATCAATTTTTCGACAGCAGCAGGGTGGAATCCTTTACTTAACATAGATTGCCCCTAAACCCACCCCAGTGTGGAATTGCACCAAGGTGCCACGTGTCCCCGACTGTACTCTTCGCCAATGTGTCCCCTCTTCGCCAAAGCACAGGCGTGCAAGATTACATACGGTTAGTCCATGAAGGGAGTTAGGTCCCCTGGGTGACGTCAGGCAGTGATGGATTGTGATATGGCTGCAGTAACTAAGGCATAACTTTTGCGGAGGCTGCAGAGCTAACTTTAGGCACACATGTTTTTAATTAGTTGGAATCAAATCCTCTTGAGAGGACATATTTTGGAATTTAAAATTAATGTAAAATTATGATTCAACAAAATTGTGTCCCCCTGAGGCGTACTGTACCTGTCGGAGAAGTTGATCAATTTTAACGCGCAACCCTATTGGTAAAGGGATATTTAATCGCCAGCGTGACGTCATAGTAGAGGCGGATTGGTGGTTGAGGGCTGCTTACGTGGACCATCGCGTGTCCCCCATCCTGACGCAACTGGTATTCGGAGTCGCTCGATATCTGCGTCCTTGAGCCGAGTTGGATTATTAGTTAGCGAACTTGTCTTCATTATAACGAGCAGACATCGCCTGGTCCAGTGTTCTAGAGCACAGCTACTAAGCGTTTCCACGGAGCTGTCCTGGGTAGCACGCGAACACGTCGGTGTTCACGACGGGCAGGTACAAATGATGCCACGCCGTCGCGGGGGTTCCTGCGTCACGCGTGCCTCACCTGGTAATGCTGCTGCTCATCGTTAGCTTTGTTGGTGAGTGCTGTGCGGATCCCCCAGTCTGGCCAATCAGCGACAACAATCGGCTGACTTATTCTGTGACATACCTGGAGTTTATTGGACTGATATATACGGTGGTTTTCCGCGGGCATTGGTCATAGTCCAATGCCTCCGATGCATTGCTTGGAACACGAACGCTCCATGACATTTTGTGATGTGGAGAAATGTGCGTTGTTAACATGCAAAGCTACCATTGAAAGGTTTTTGCTAATTAAAAGCAGGAAGCATATGCAAATTACTGTTAATTACAATGTATCGCATGCTGTTTGGTGTTGTCCTTGACATGGACCAATACGATCGATAGTTAATGTTTTGTCATGTGAAATATTGCTGAACAAAAGGCAAGGCTGGTCAAAGCAAAATGCAGGGTAGGATTTCAAGCTGGCAGGCCGGAGTTTATTGCATGGGCGGAGCCAAGGGCAAGTGGGGAGCTTGCACCCATCGACCCTCCGGAGCACCGGAGCACCAACCACTGCGTCTCCAGAACAGTCTATGGCGCCCCCTAAAATGTTTATTCCCATCCCCCAACTCCCCAGGATGCGATAGAACTAGGCGGCGCCCACTTTATAGGTTTTGGCGCCCCCCACACCTTGGTCCGAATGGTGCCTCCTTCTGGCCATGTACCCCTTCCCCTCCCGACCACACCTTGGTCCGAATGGTGCCTCCTTCTGGCCATGTACCCCTTCCCCTCCCGACCACATCTTGGTCCGAATGGTGCCTCCTTCGGGCCATGTACCCCTTCCCCTCCCTCCCACACCTTGGTCCGAATGGTGCCTCCTTCTGGTCATGTACCCCTTCCCCCACACCTTGGTCCGAATGGTGCCTCCTTCTGGCCATGTACCCCTTCCCCTCCCGACCACACCTTGGTCCGAATGGTGCCTCCTTCTGGCCATGTACCCCTTCCCCTCCCGACCACACCTTGGTCCGAATGGTGCCTCCTTCTGGCCATGTACCCCTTCCCCTCCCCCACACCTTGGTCCGAATGGTGCCTCCTTCTGGCCATGTACCCCTTCCCCTCCCGACCACACCTTGGTCCGAATGGTGCCTCCTTCTGGCCATGTACCCCTTCCCCTCCCGACCACACCTTGGTCCGAATGGTGCCTCCTTCCGGCCATGTACCCCTTCCCCTCCCCCCACACCTTGGTCCGAATGGTGCCTCCTTCTGGCCATGTACTCCTTCCCCTCCCACACCTTGGTCCGAATGGTGCCTCCTTCTGGCCATTACCCTTCTCCCGAACACCTTGGTCTAAATGGTGCCTCCTTCTGGTCATGTACCCCTTCCCCTCCCGATCGGAAATCCTAGAGCTATCTTATCTGCCTCTAAACTCAATGTTTTTGCAGCGCCAAGGTTTCATACTCTCAATGATTTTATTTACCTCTGACTTGAGATTAAGCAGTTATTCTGAAATTGTTCGGAGGATGCTTTCTGGACCATTGCTGACGGTGCTGTACGTACGCCCATTTGTAATTGCCCGGTGGTCGTTGTTGGTGAGTGGTGTTAGATGACGTCACTTGCGTCTTGGCTGCTGGATCTGCTCTGCGTCAGGTAGTGTTCGGCTCCGTGTTGTCCGTGCTCCGCTCAGTATTTCGATCTGCTCGGTGTTGGGTGGTGCCAGTGTACTGGTTGGGACAGTGACTGGTACCGCAGGGTATTATCCTCCAGCAGTACGGATGGGGAGCGGCTCCTACTCTCCTTAGACGTTCAATGTGGGCCCTTGTCGCACGTCGGGCCGCGTCCGCCCTGCGGGTAGTAGTGGCATAAATTTTATTATGTAATGACGTATGCACAAAATGGTTGCAAGTGTAACCGTAGTTCCTTGGGGCTATCCGGGTACATGTGCCTGGGACCTGGCTTCCAGCACGTGCGCCCTACCCCGAGCGGTTGATACCTCACCCCTAACAAGCTGATGGACGCACGAATATGCTCGACGGGTCCAATGTTCGTATCTTCGTCTCCAAGTTTCTGACAGAAGCAGAACTAAGTGGTGTTTCCGCAAATGCTGTCAGGCGCGGTCCATACTCGTGAGACAACCCGCTCTGCGTGTGGGTTATGGTGTGAAACATTGTAGAAGTAACGATGACGCTGGCAGCTGCGAGCGGGTGATTTTGAGAGCGCTGTCGATTTGACGCGGCGCAGTCCATCGCGGTAAGCCGGCGGTGCGATGCGGTGACCGGTGTATGCTGATGCCGTCCGCGAAACCTGTCTCCGCGCTAGCCATGCACGAAATGGCGCCGATGGGAGTTTGATGCATGGCCCCGGCGGTGGCGCTGTGTTCAATATGGCGGCAGACAGTGAAGAATCGCCGCGGCTGGGCCGCCGATGGTGCGGTCAGCAGAGGTTCCTCCGTCACGTGCCACGGGGGCCGCAGCGCCGTTCGTCATCGGCCAACTCGTGGGGAACCCCGCATCGCCGGCATTTACTCCAACGCTGTATTTTGTGTTGTTATGACGGCCTTGATATGAAGTTGAGATGATTGGTAGCCAAGTTTGTTTGCGGATCGCAGTGCTTTGTGTGATGTGTTTCACATAAGGCAACTTCTCTTGAATTTCCATTCAGTTTTCCGTCCGATTGGCTGTAAGCATTATGCTACAGTGAAGCGATGGGCCAAGGTTGCAGTGTTGTCACGTCCTTTCGCCATTAACAGCTGCGGACCGTTCTCCAAATAATAGTCTTTGTGATTCACTCTTTAATAGCGAAAAGCGAACTGCTGGCCTCCAGCTTCGCCAGGGTCGGACGTGCATCACGCGCTCTCGCACACATCATTAGCTTGGGAGCATGACAGAGGTGCTCTTCTTCCTGGAGGTTCTTCTTCCTGGAGGTCTGAGAACGAATTTTTCTCGTGCTTGTGATATAGTAGGCTTGCCATTAATTATTTTAGCTTCTTATCATGCAAGCTATTAACCACATATTTTCTCTGCTTCAGGTGTGCCCTGGAGATTCGCGGGGAATTCACCAGCAGTCATTGACAGGTATGTGGAAGTCGGGGACAGGTATGTGACAGTCGGTGACAGTCATGCATGTGAAAGGGACAGGTATGTGCCAGTCAGTGACAGATATGTGACAGTTGGTGACAGGTATGTGACAGTCAGCGACAGGTATGGGACGGTCAGTGATAGGTATGTGACAGTCGGTGACAGGTATGTATGTGAAAGGGACACGTATGTGCCAGTCAGTGACAGATATGTGACAGTTGGTGACAGGTATGTGACAGTCAGTGACAGGTATGGGACAGTCAGTGACAGGTATGGGGGAGTGGGGGTGACAGTCAGTGCAGGCATGTGGTATGTGACAGTCCGTGATAGGTATGTGACAGTCGGTGACAGGTGTGTGGCAGTCGGTGACAGGTATGTGGCAGTCAGTGGCATTTATGTGACGGATATGGGGCAGGTATGTGACAGTCTGTGACATTTATGTGACGGGTATGTGACAGTCTGTACATATATGTGACTTATTACTCTCGTAGTTATACCGAATGACTTTGGACATGGACTGTTGAAACTGTAAAGGTCTGAGTCCTTCGGCATGGAGTCTGTTTAATCTATGCCGTCTTTGCTATCCATCACATGCAAGTTAAGAGTCAGCACCAACCACAGATGATGGGTACACCGGCTGAGAGGGACTGGCGTGACTGGTAACCTCGCTGGCCCGTATACGAGACTCCGCCCAAGTCAAAGTATCAAAAATGCTTGGAGAACGGTTTGTGACTGAGATACAAAACGAGGAAATATGTGCTGGCATACCGTCTAGCCTCATGTTTTACTAAAAGGAGGCTACCCTCTACTTCGGACTTTTCCCTCAGCGTGCTTTGGCTTGAGTCGGTGGCGAATGCCCCCCTCGCTTTATAGCCTCGCTCATCACATATTTCACCCATAGTGCTGAAAATGCCCTTAAGTGTCAATATGATTCCCATTGAAGCCAGCAGGTCGTAGAAGCATCACCATTCACAATCTTCCATAACGACCTCATTCTCCTTGATAATGGCTCATTCATTGTAAAATATGCTAATGATGATCAGGTTTGGCTCTGTGTTCCCAAATTCTCCGTCCTGCCGCTTCTATCACAGCTTCTAATGTGACTTCCTTCCTTCAACGGCCAGACTTTGTCGGCACTCGAAAAGGGCATTTGAAACATTTGAATGCCAACTGCATTTTCATTCAAGCAAGCTGACAGTCGAAATAGAGCTGCAACAAACCGATGAATGGACCTCCACAAATGCTGCCGAGGCGGGTTTGGCACACCTGTTCTACTGTCTCTTGTCTTTTGCATATGATGGAGGGAACAATGGGCGTCGCCCTGGCGAATCACCCACTCTCCAAAAGTGGGGGAGGGGGCTGGCCTACCGCCGATTATTGCCGAAAATTTTTCTTGAAACTTCTTCGCCGAGAATCGGTAAAAGTTCCACGTATAAAGATTTTTCATGTTTCTGTGGCATTGCAGCTGTAATTAATATGAACAATATTTGCAATTGCACCGCCCTCTCCGACCGAGTAAATATACCGACAAGTGAACTGTCACAACCATTATGTGTTTGCAGTGTGCTCTCTTCCCACTTAAAGGGGTGTCTCACTTTGTAATGGGGATTGAACTGATATAGCAGTCTTCTAGTGTGTCGAAAGCACTTGACATTTCATTTCACTCAAAGCTCTCTGTATAACATTTCCGCACACATTAAAATCCAAAGAAGCAGGGGCATACAAACTTATTTCAAACCACGAAGGAATCCCTTTCCATCTGGCAGCGCATATCACGTGATTAATGCAACAAATGGCATGGTCACGTAACCTTACATGTTGCAAGCCGCCGCAAGCTGCCAGATTCATGAAAACAAGCGATGCTTGGGTCAAGCTAGCGTAGTAAGACAAGATGCGATATTTTGGTTTTCGAGGGATTGCAAATGGAAGCAAAATGTGGTTTCCTGGTTTTAAAACCTATTTGGTCCATAATTTATCCTTATTGGAATTTCACAAAGTTGTCTTTTCCCTTTAAGAATTGTTGGCAACGTACTTGCTTCGAACTGCCTTGCACGGGTGTTGCATGGGAGAGTTCACCTCTGAAACTGACGAAGTTACCATATTGGTCAATCCGCACATAGTCGAACAACACTTAAAGCCTGAGACCCGCGCTACGCGGCATCCACTGTTCGTGGGTTTTTTGGGTCTTATGGGTTTTAGAAACTTCGCGGAATTACATCTGATTTGCAAATGCTTGCAATTTATTCATAAGGAACCTTAAAATGGGCGAAATATTCATTGCCTCATTGCTGGTAGTGGTCTTCAAATAACTCGCGTGACCGTGTATCTGTCGCAGGCGCGAGCCTGATCGGCGAAACTGCGGAGGCTCCTGCTTCGGTTATCACTCGCCAGGCGTCACCACTGTCGTCATGGCTGCGTCGGCTGGTGCCAGGTTCCCTGGAACCGCCACTGGACTGGGTGCCGGGACTGCCAGACACAGTCCTCCGGTGGTACAGCTCCGTTATGGAACCGCTCAGGGACAGCTACTTTCGGCCGAAGGCACTCCTGAACACACTCCGCCCGCGGAGTACAGTGGACAGTGCTGTACCCCCTAGAGGTAGCGGTAGAAGACTGCAAGGAAAAGGACGTCGTCTGCGTCTTCGTCGGGGCAGGATACAGAAGGAAGATGTGGAGGCAGGAGAAGTTTCGAAGAAGACGCCTCGGACCAGCGGGGCGCCACGCACCGGCAGGAAGGCGGGACAGCCTCAAGGGCAGCTCGCGAATACGTGCTTCACTGTCAACAAAGGTTCAAGAGCGGATGCGCGAAAGCATCAAGGCAATGCCAGTGTAAATGAAGGGCATGATATCGCGATGTCCCCACAGACTTACAATGAGGCTCGCTATGGAGATAATCGAGACGAGCTAGTGAAACAGGCGAATCCATTCCCCACCATCCAAACGTCGGACTCGAGTGACGCACCACCTCCGAGTGATGGAGGGAATCCAACACCAGCCTATCACGCCTCCAATACCACCGCCAAACGAAGAGGGAGCGCCGCCGTGCTGAGAACGCGGCTCCGTCGCACTCTGAAGAGGCTGATGAGGGACGGCTCGGCTCCCCGGCGGCGTCTGCTGTCGCTGCTTCACCTCAGGCCGGGCCTCCTACCTGCCGACAAGCTCTGGCTGCTCAGGTACGTCCTTTCGCTGTCGACGGGCAAGGTCGGCCGCCGTGGCTCTGTACCAAGTGGCGGCAGCCGTGCTGCAGGTCAACAGGCATCGGGTCCGTACATGCGGCGACGCGTCCCTTGATCTGTGGAGAAGCACCAGGCGGGAGCTCCTCCCGTGATGGGAAGCGGACCCTACCATCGCTCTTGGTGCCACGGGACTAGCTCGTTCAGAGACAAGAGACCTGGAGCTGACAGCGGACTCTGACCGCTGTTGTTAGACAAGCCATGAAGGAACGGGGACCAGCATCTTCCCAGCGTCTTCCTAGCGCCCATGGAACTCTTCATAGGCGTCACCAGCCAGGCTTTTGCCATGTGTGACGCGCGGTGCAGGCAGTTTACAGTGTGCGTAGAACCTGGTCTGCTGCAACTCACAATTGTTTCTCTAGTGTGCTGTGGGAAGCTGTGGCTTCTGGAGCAATCCTGGGGAGTTCCTCATGGAGAGTTCTGGGAGTGCAATATACGCACCATTGTGCATGTACATACATACATTGTATGCACAGTTCCAAGCATCTGAAGCTTTCGTATGTATGCCACTTCTTCATCGCTCTCTTCTGTCGTGATATTTATATTATATCGACACATATTCTCGTGTGAAAAGTAGTTTGTGAATGTTGGAATTTATCGGGAGGAACAATATTTTGCTGATCTCGTTTCCTCACGTGAATTTTTAATACAAATTTAAACTATTCTGAGAAGTGCTTTTTATCTGATTTTGCAGTGCTCTAAGCATGGAACATTGGGAGAGACCTTAGGAGTGTGATTTCTAAAGGACAATAAAAAATGATGAGATGCTAGTTCTCTATTGTTGAGATTTTCAGTATCCTCCGACTGATGGGTCGTTTCAAATCAACACTTGAGGTGCACCCGATCCGACTTCTGAGATCACATGGACCTGCACTCGGGGCCCTCAGATCAGCGTCGGAGGTCCGTGGGGCCGTCAGGAGTCCAAGCTTGGAATGTGTGCACCCTCCTACGCAAGCTTTTAACAGGGGGGCCATCAGTATAAAAACAAGGTTTCCGGGCCCATAGCAGAAAACGAAGGCGCACACCGCGGTGAAAGTCCCTCAGTGCAGGATTATTGTCATCTTCCCGAGACTCATTCCCGTGAGGTCTTGTCACTAGACAAGGTTCGGAATCCAGGTTACCTTACTTCACCTTTGGAGCTCTGTAAGGCTACTAGTCCCCAGCAAGTCGATCGAAAACTATGAAACAACCTCATGCCCCCTCCAGGCCGTGGCTTACATTTAGCAGCCCCTTGATCATGATGCGGGATCCCTTGAGAAAAGCACTGAACTCCTCAAGTTGACTCTAGCATTCGGGTCCCTCTCCCATTAAGTTTTCATGATATAGCCCCCAAAATCATTGAAAATCACTCGGGGACCATTCAGTAAAAAATCCGTTTTTGGACACCCTTTCCCGGATCCCAGGGGTCAGTATGATTTCGCTTTGAGCGTTTCCACGTCGACCGGTTCGCGGCCTGTCCAAGTGGAACAACAGGCCTGTTTGACCGAATTGAGCTAGAGCGGCTCTCTGAACCGAAACACGATCGTGTTTGTCTTGTCACTGGCTTCCATTTGATCTACGAGTCAGGCCCCCTTTTGACCTTTGATGACCCCAGGTCACATTAGGTCACGAGGTGACCTCTGGGTTGTACAAACCGATCTTGACTGCTAGGCTTAGCCCCTCCCCAAAGCGTGATAGAAACTACTGGCAATTTGCTATCAAACCGATCTGTGGTACTCTTGACTCTAGGCCTCAATAGCCCCTAATGACATAAGATTTCGGATGCCCGAGTTTGTGTAGACGGTCGGAGTGTTGCGAGTGAATGTAGGCCGATGTCATTGACCGAATTTGACTCTCGACGTCAAATCCGATTGACCTGAGCACCAGTCCAAAAGAAGCGTGAAGTAAACTGAGCATGCTGTATTTGAAGGCATCGGCGAAGTCATCGCACCAACAGCGACTCCATGACTAAGTCGGTCGAGGGGGATCGATGGCCCCCGGTGGGGACGAAGGTGGCGCCGCCCTGGTTGAACAGGCATAGTATAATATTTCAGGGCCCAAAAGTACAACAGCCAGAAAGTCCCTAGTGAAGGATTATTAGCCATTCGTGAGGCAATTGTAAACTAAGACAAGGATTCAGGAATCCGTTATTACGACGGCGACTAGTCCCCAGCAAGTATGAAAATATAGAGCAGCCTCAGACCCCGTCGGCACAAGTTCGAATCTACCGCAGGCCCCTTGATCATGATGCGGGATCCCTAGAGAAAAGGTACTGAACTCCAAACAATGTTAAGATTCTAGATTGGGAACCTCTTTGAATTATTTCGAATCCCTATCAGATTTAAATCACTTTCAACTTAGTTAAACTCACGTTCCGGTTGAAGAAATGGTCACGATAGAAGACACGCAGGTCCCGTCCTCGCTCGCAGTCTAGACAGGAAATTTCGCCCTGGGTCACCGCATCGACCCGGCACCGGAATATGATTGACAATCAAGGCCGTCTGAGCGAAACAAAGGGCTCTCCTGAAACACGCTCTGTGGTGCCCAATTAATAACTGCAAACATTTAACTTGATGCAACATTTCGGGGCCCCGAAGATTAGTCATAATACTCGATCTTGACTGCTAAAGCAGCCCCCCTGATAGAAATTTCGGGAGCCGCAAGATTGTACAAACTGATGTGGTGCCCACCGGAAGACGAGTCACGCCCCTCTGCCATCTGCACGTGTGGCAGGAGCATTGTATAAACCGATCTTGACTGCTAGTCAGCCCCCATCTGCAAGAAACTTACTGCAGCAGCAGTGACGGTACTGCTCACTCGCGGTCGGGTCAAAAGGCCGTCTTTCCTGGATAGCAAAAGTTAGGCTATCTACAATTGTACAAACCGATCTGTGGTGCCCAGTTGACCGTTAGTCAGCTCCCCCTCCTGATAGAAACTTTTCGGGAGCCGCAAGATTGTACAAACCGATCTGTTGTGCGTCTTGACTGCTAGTCAGCCCTCCCCCGTGATAGAAACTTTTCGGGAGCCGTAAGATTGTACAAATCGATCTGTGGTGCGTCTTGTTTGCTAGTCAGCCCCCTCCTGATACAAACATTTCGGGGGCCCCAAGATCGTACAGACTGATCTGTGGTGCGTCTTGACTGCTAGTCAGCCCCCTCCTGATGGAAACATTTCGGAAGCCCCAAGCCCGTATAGACCGATCTGTGGTGCCCGCTCAACTACGAGTCAGCCCTCCTCGTCCCTGATAGCAACATTTCGGGGTGCCACTGTTCGTTGGCATCTTTGGAGGGGTGTTCCACCTTTATAATTGGTTTTCAGCGGAGATGATCGTTTTACAAAGCGTGATTTAATCCAAAATCTGCTTATTTTATATCACATGAAGCTCTGTATTATATTTTCAACATTTAAGATAAAGCCCTGAGGGCCTTCATCCATACTTTTTATTAAGGCCACTCCCAACAGGCACACTTGCCCAATTACCGGGAGTATTGGCGTGGGTGCTTTAGGATCCTCTCCACCGGGTCAGATCGGACACGGAAGGCGGTTTCCCGCCGTCAGGATTGAATCCACGGTAATCCATGCTATCCGATCCGAAGGCGGGCAACAAAGCCACTAGGCTACCCTGGCCCCATGAAGAAATCATGAAGGAACCCGTTTCTGCTTGGTTGCAACAATTTTATAGGTCTAAATAGTACACTGTATTACTGCCGCGCTTATTTCGCGATAAGTGCTAACAATAGCAGCGCTGTTACAACGTTGACATGCTGTTAGTGGCTCTATAGCGTAATTGCTCGTAATTACACGCTATGCTTAGGTCAACCCCAAGTGGCCACGGTTTGTTTTGATGTCAGATTGCAACAAAAAGGTTTTTCAGCGTTTAAAGGCGGATATAAAGTACAGTTTCCAGATTTCCAAATTCGGGAACCCCTAAGATCAACACTCCAGGCGGGGTGCTGTCTGAGACTAACACTCGGGAGCCCTCTTACACCAATCCTGGGGGCCTCCCTGATACTATTACTCGTGGCTCCCCTAAGACAAAGAATCGTCTGCGGCCGGTATGGACGAGGGCTTTTTCTCAGTGTTCAAGGGGAATGCGGCACCTTCATAATTGGATTTGAACTGAGATAACCACGTGATAGAACATGACGAGAAACGATTTGATCGATATTTCATTTGTTCCAAAGCTTTACGTTCGAGGAGAAAAAAGGTAGAAAAAATTCACCCTCCACTGACCTCGTCCTTTCCGATCATGTTTATGTGCTATGAGGCGATCTTAGGAAAGAGACGTCATGCTCGAGCCCTGCTGTGCGGACATTTTTTCTTCCTTTGACCTCTTTGAAACCTACATGCTAAACATGACCTTGGTACTGTCGATTATAAATATGTATGATTTTCTTTATTGACTAGAAATGCGAAATTTGTTTTAATATATCAAGAAAATGGAATAATTTAATAAATGACGCTTTGACTTATATTATGTTAGCCTCTTTCAGCAAAAAAAACTACATTTCTATTCGTATTTATTGTTGGTGCAACTCGAGCGAGTTCACTTGGGGACAAAGTATAGCCGGGTAATGCGCCGATTTGTCGTGACGGTATTTTCAATACTTTTTATCGCTAACAAGGGAGATCAAATAGAACGAAGTATTGGGCTTATTAGCCATCTTCAGCAGACATAAGGCCAAATACATTATATTCAACATGAATTGCCCCTAAAACCACCCAAGTCCGGAATTGTACTAAGGTTTGCACCTTTAAGGTCGGCGCAAGGGGGAGGGGTTCGCAGACCCCAAGCATCCGGCTTATCTAGGTCACTGGGTACGTGACTACTTGTCGCGAACTGCGGGAAACAGAGAGCGCCCTGGGTCGACCATCTCCGCTTGATGACACTGCCTCTTCCCACGTGTTCAGCTCGGTGTGCGCAGTGCCCCGGTGGGTAATTAACGGCCCAGAGTAGGCGACCCCACAGGATCTGTGGACGCCTCGCTAAAACGGTCCGGGTGAACTCGGCGGCGGGTACGGTGTATCTGAGTTCCTGACTGGTATTGAAGATCGGGGTGTTTGGTGCCGCCGGTGCCCTGGAAGTTTGACGGGTCAGAGAGGGTGAAGACCGCTAAATGCCGCTGCTGGCTGTCCGTAGACTTCAGTGGTAACCGTATTCACTCCCGACACTGAATATGGCGGCAGGCTAAAACCGGATCTTTGGCCCCAGTTCACACGGATCTGGTGTCCATATTCCGTACAATGCCCAAAAAAATCGAACATCCCTCCGGCTGCGTCGGGAGGTAAAATGGGGACAGCTCGATGTGCACCGGAAATTTGCACGTTAGAGGTTCATCAGAAGTTAAACAGCGAAGCCTTGTAATTACGGATATCCGGCGCCTTACGCAAGTTTACGGACCCGTGCTCCATTTCTCAACGCACGTGGGATAGCGGATCAGGCGAGGTCGCGGGCGAAGCCAGACCGGGAGGATATAGCACGTGATGACGCATAGACTGTCGATTTTCTGCCCATCCTGTGGTACCAAAGGGCCCATGATAGGATATATTTTACAAGCTATATCTCTAATAATCGTCGTTGGCTATTTAAGGCGCCCGAGTGATGATGATTGACTAGCCACAAGCCGCCCAAGTGCCTTATGCTGGACAGCTCAGTACTTAAGGTACGGAAAGATACTTATTAGACAGTCTATACACACCGTGTACATTGTGAAATATTTGAATCGATTTGTATTGTCAAAAGCTTTTTGGCTGCACTTGTGCCCTATTGCGATGATTCCCGCCTTGTATGCCCCACAATAAATCGCCATTAGTAAGCTAAATACCTCGTTAGATATCCTGTTGGATGTAAAAATAGTTGCGACTGGTTCTGTGGTCAGACATATTGACGAAGAAAGCCCGAATCCAGCACCATCAGCTTGTGACAGGGTATTGTGTATTTTGTAATTCAGTTGAAATGTTCCTTCATGCTCGAGATTTTCTCTTTCTTTCTCCATTCTTTGCGTGGCATGGTAGGTTGTGTAACCTATAAATATACTTCCCGTCCTGTCTTTTAGTGCTCACTTCCGCCGAAGGGTTTGCCTTTGACCATTTCCATCCGGCTAAAATTTCAGCATAGCTTAAAGAAGAGTTGTTTGTTTACTCGTTTTGGCAACCGAAATGCGCTTCCAGCTCTGAATCGACAGGCTGAGAGAACTTCCGCGAGTCGCTATAGGCCAATTAGCATTGTCATTATTCTCTTAGTGGGGCATTTATGACCGGTGAATCTTCAGACTTGGACTACCACCCCCGTGGCGAAGTTGGAAAAGCCTCCACGCTTGGGTGAGTAAGACCTTTAGATCAAGCTTGCCCGTGGCAGCCTTTTGCGTGGTCGTCTCCCACCCAGGAAAGGGTGACGCAATATGAGTGATGTGGTGTGCGATGCGTTCACAAATACATTCTCCTTTATATTGAAGATCAGTGCCTGTGATGTTTTCAGTCACCGCTCCTCTTCTCTGATGTGCTTGGTCCGCCCCCAGACGGCGCTGTCGTCGTCTTCAGAGTCGAAAAGCCCTTGGCACCAGTATGTGCCCGTCCTGAGTCTGATGTTCTCCATTAGCCGGGATCTCAGCCGGGCTCCGAGGCGATCTGGCGGGGCGGTAAAGCCGGCCGGCTTCTAGCTGCCGTCGGCGACAGTTATTTCAGCAGACTGACGACAGCTATTGCGACATAGTGGAACAAGCGGCTGGAAAAGCTCACATTCACACCGCCGGCGCTGCTCTGACAGTGTTTGCGTTCATGATTTCCGGAATAGGTAGCGCATTGACGAAGTGTGTAGTCCTTTTCATACTGAACTTGTCGTTTAACACCCGCCCCAGTGGGCCTCCGAGCCAGCTTCGCCATGGTGGGGGTGTAAAACACTCCCCCTCGAACTCGGCTCCTAGACGAGATAGCGAAAAACACGAACGCTAGGGGTAGCTCATTGAAATTCATGAAGAAACAACATTAGTCAATTTTAGCTCAGGTCAATATTGAGGTTATGATAGGTCAAAAAGGTGGCATGTTAGAGAAAGATTTCGGGGCTATAGCGTCTGACAGAGTTGAGTAAGGATCCTTTTTAGGCACCATTCGCTTCCTCTCGTTACGGCAAATCTAATGATGCATAATATGACTATACTATGTCAAAATACAAAAATAAGGACCTGTGGTCAGGTCAAGGTCACTATCTGATCTAGCATAGTCAATATGCACATAAATCGACTCGCAGTAAAAACCTGAACGTAATGGTATCAACATTAAAGCTTTATCGTCATTTCCTGTAAATGTATTGACCCAAGTCTGAAAATCTGCTTAAGTAGCCCAGATGACCTCTCAAAGGTCACAGGTCAAAAATTGCAGCCTGAAGCTAGAAAAGAGCCCAGGATATTGCGGTTTGGGGAATGCGAAGGTATTCTCAGCTTTATCTACATAAATACAACCCAATTTCCGTTTCCCCATGCATTTCCAATGTAGAGGTCATGATCCGTATCTGACCTTAGGTCATCGATATGAAAATCTCGGAATATATGTTGTAGTACTCGGTGGGCCCGTTATGTGGTACAAGTTTTAGTTCGATAGATGCACGCTTTTCATGTTTTATGTTTATGTTTAGGCCAAGTTATACAACCTTAAACATTGTTGGAGGTGAAGTCACTCGACCTGCATTGGTGACCTGATCTGAGATGACCCAAACTTAAAATGTTGAGGAAAGTTGCGTAAATGACCAAGGGAAACGGCGGCGCAAAGCGCCACCATTTTTTTCGGGCCGCCGGAAAAATCCGAGGGGGTGTTCAAACCCCCCCACCTCGAGGTGAGGGCTAAGCATTGTTAAATATAGGACAATATTTTGAAAGGAAAATAAGTCTTCCTTTGAAATTTTACTAGTAATGTACACTATGAACATCCATCTGTTTCATCGTGGAATGCTCCAATGTTTGTGCTCACAAATTTTGATTGCGGGGTCAGAGACCGGCGACAAAATCTGGTATCAACAATTGATGTGGCAGAGGAGATATTTATTTTATAAAGCTGAAGCGTGCAGTACTTCGTGCGTTGGTGGAGATCGGGGTTTCTCGACGCAATGGCTTATATTATTTTATTTTAATAGGGCCATCTCCAACAGGCACAATTCCCCAATTATAGGGAGTATTGGCGTGGTTGTTTCAGGATCCTCTCCACCGGGCCAGATTGGACACGGAAGACGATTTTTTCGCCGTGGGGATTGAACCCACGCTAATCCATGCTGTCCGATCTGAAGACGGCCAATGAAACCACTAGACCACCCGGCCCCCGTTGTAGCCAAGATTATTGACACCGGACCCAGAGTGGGTGAAGGGGGCTGTGAATCAATTTTTTACCCCTCGCTGACAGAAAACTCCGGAAGCAAACCTTAACACGCGCAGTGGAGAGGGTGGGTCCTAAAGTGCCCCCTGAGATCTCGGAAACCAAGAAGGTTATAAAAACACCCGTTGAGGGGTGGGTGGGAGCAATAGGGATCTACATTATGACCAAGTTTCATTGACCTCGGTCAGTATCTTCAAGGTCAAACGAGGTCATAAAGGTCAAATGTGGGCCGTGCTGGAGTCTTTTTGGGAAATGCCGTGATTATTTGGAAAATAGCCGGGAGTATACCAAAAGCGGACTAGGGTCATAGAGGGAAGGTACCATGCAATGTTCTCTGAAATTTTGAGGTCAGAGTCATTCAAGTTCAACGACGTATGACGTAACAATATGAAGTATTAGCAATAATGTGCAATTTAGCTGGCACTATAACAGCCTTTGGGCGGAAAATGAGGGTTTGACTTTAAACCTTGACCTTTGAACTTGAGTAGCCTTAGCTATGAAGTCATAGCACAACATACTTTTTACGCAGTATATTTCCGCTTACAGGACTCAAACAGTAATTCTAGAATTCAGACTCACTTTGAGGAGCCAAGAGCTGAAACCTTATATCGAACATTAGTCTTCGCCATATCCTGCCCCAAGACCTCGAATCAAATATTAGCTTTAAAATCTCCAAACATAGCTGATATCCCAAGATCGAAGTATATGTTCAAAAAAGTTACAGAGAAAATATTCTTAGAAACTTACTAGCCTTTAGATACATATTAAAATTTCTAATCCCAAATACTTCCCTCGTGATTCTCCTTGGATGGAACCATGGCGTGGCGGTATGTGGGATGGGGGTTGGAGTGGTGGAGACCCCCTTAACGTATTGCATAGCATCTATGTGGAGGGAGGCGTTTGGCCCTTCTGGTGGTGGTTCGTTGGAGTTGTGTGAGCATGTGGAGTTTGTGCTGGCGGGTGCTCCGGCCCTGATGGTGTGTCCGTCCCCTGCGCCACCGGGCACACTGGGTCCGAGGACGAGGGGTGGGCACCGAAACTGTGACCGGTGCCTTGCATCAGTTGTCCCATCGGCGATGATTAAGTGGAGTGGGACATTTAGGGCTCATCATGGTGATGGGGCATGATGCCATTCGGTTTGATTCAATAACTTCATGCTAAATAATGTCATCTGACCGGAATACCGGGGTTAATAACCTTGACCTGTGACCTTTGACTTTGACCTTGACCTCCATGTGGATTGACCTTGACATATAACCTGATTATATGACGTTATGACGTCATCACTCGGTCTACAGTGCAGGCGAACTGGTGCGACCGCACGATTGCGACGGTCTCAAAATATAGATCTGACTTTGAAAGCCTATTAGTAAAACAATATCCAATCGACGCGCTCAAAAATTCTCCCAAATGTCGCCAAGTAGTATTTTCCGGCGGCAGAAGATTCTCCGGCCACCTTGGAACAACAGATGGATGGGGGGGCACTTTAGGCTCCCCTCCACGGTGCATGTTAAGCCACTCTAAAGCCAAAAGGTCTCATTTTTTGGGATCTGTACTGTTCTGCACCTACTTGCGTCGGAAATGTTAACACCCGCACTGGAGAGGGGTCTGGCACTATCGCGCACTGTTGGGGAGGGCCCTGGTAGGCCCCCCTTAGGATCTCAAAAACTAAGAGGCGTAGGAAAACGCCAATTGGGAGATAGGTCGGGACTATGATGATCTACATCATGACCGATTATTAATGCCCTAGGTCAATGTATTTAAGGTCAAACGAGGTCATAAAGTCAAATATTGGCCATGCTGGCGAGCTATTGGGAATTGCAGCGATTATGCGGGAAATTGACGGGAATAAGTTACAGGTGGACCAGGGTCATAGGAGGTAGGTCACAAAGAATATTTTGTACAATTATGAGGTCAAGGTCGTTGACCTATGATGTCACGATATGTGATACTACCTATAATGTGCACTATGACTAGCACTATAGCAACTCTTTGGCGGGAAATGAGGGTTGGTCTTTACCAATGACCTTTGACCTTGACCTTTGACCTTAGCCTTTACATTAAAGTCCCTCTACTATGACGTCATAGCATAATATACGACAAACCGGGTAACGTCATTTGACCGGAAGCACTGGGGTCAATGACCTTGAAAGTTTTCTATGATCTTGACCTTAACCTGCATGTGAGATGACCTTGACATATCACCCCGGTTATATGGCGTTATGACGTCACCTCTCGGCAGTGTCCCAAAATTGGTTTTGCATTAGGGTGCTGGGTGTAAAATTCATATTGAAAAATATAGTTAGCGAGTGGAAAATTCAAAAGTTACGGTATTGTGAAAGTACATTGAGACCCTTATTAAAACTCTTATTTATAGTTCAGAAAGAAATGTTTATTAAATATTTTCCAAGTACCATATTTTTGATGGGCTTTTAACCCTTGCCCCGGTGGCGGGTACGAGCCACCTTCGCCCTGGTGGGGGGCTAAAAAAGACCCCCCACGATCTCAAAAACTAAGAGAGCTAGAAAAAAGCGCAAAACGGCAATCGAAAGCTCTTCGAAAATGATATCGAAAATACTTCGGTCATTTTTCTTGTCAGGTCAATATCAAGGTCACCAGAGGTCAAAATAGGTCAAAATCGCTAATATGAGGTGTACTAAGAAAACCTCCTATATCTCAGAAACTATGATAGCTAGAAACATTTTTCTAACACCATTCGAAAGCTCTTGAGATGTGCTTTCATTACAGTGGCATTCATTTTCGTGTCAGGTCAAAGCCTAGGGAGCTACAGGTCACTAAATATTGGGCATATTCTTGGGAATGTCCATAGCCACCCATGCAAAAGGTCGTTTACTTTTTCGCTAATAGCTTCCAAACCAAACAAGATACAGCCATAGTTTATGCACCATTGCAATCCTCTCGTCAATACGAATCGAATGATATATGATATTGCTATGCCAGGTCAAATTTAAGAATTTGACCTGACCCAGGTCAACGGTCTGACCCAACTTGACCTGGTATAGTCATGATGTATATCATTTGACTTCCAGTGACTATACAAACACTTCGATGACAAAATAAAAGCTCTATCTTAATTTATTCAAAATTTATACAGAAAAACACCAAAAAATGCTTATTTGACCTAAGGTGACCTTTTAAAGGTCACAAGTCAAAAATTTTGGTATCAGCTTCAGAAATGGGCTAAGAGCAAGTCGCAACCGATGTTTGAAGTTGATTCCATCCATACTTACTGAGAAAAGCTCATTTCGTGATTTTCCCCATGCATTGTCAATGGGGAGGTCATGCTCTGCACATGACCTTAGGTCACCAATATAAAAAATCCCGGAACAAATGTTGTAGCTCCTGGTGGGCCCAAGATGTGGTATGAGTTTCAACTTGATCGATTAACCCTTCTTTTAGTTATGCCGTCCTAAGTATTTTTTGAGGTGAGGTCACTTCACCTGACCTGGTGACCTGACCTGATATGACCTTGAGCCAAAATTTTCAGGAAAGATGTAAAAATGATGAAGGAACAGCTAGACCAAGTTTGGCGGCGCTGCGCGCCGCCGTTTTTTGGTCACTTCGGAAAAACCCGAGGGGGGTCTAAAAGACCCCCACCCGGGCGAAGGATATACGCCGGGATTATTTAATTGTGCTAAAAAGGCTCCACTTGATAAGTGAACGGAAAATTTAGTACAAATAACACAGGTCTGAGTGGAAAATACGGCTTGACCGGGTGCCGCTCTCCACCCAGCACCCTGGGATTTGGGACACTGCTACTCGGTCGCCAATGCAAGTGAACTGGTGCGACCTCGCGATTGCGGTGATCTCAAAATGCAGGTCTGACTTTGAAAGCCTATAATTAAAAATAAAATTGACCGATTTTCAAAATTTCTTCACCAATCAATGCATCATCAAATTCCCTGAAATGCAGGTAAGTATCGTTTTTCGACTACTAGCGGTTCTCCGGCCACCCCGGAAAAACAGGTGGGGGGCCTCCGATGCCTCCCTCCAGTGCGCGTGTCAACTGCCATTTTGGCTGAAATCGGGAAATGTCACGATGACAAGGGGGCACTTGTCCCCCACTCCCATCTCCCCTCACTCCCACCCTCCTTTCGACCTTCAGGGCTGTAGTCGACTGAAAATCAATCGGAATGAATGACAATATTCTGAGCAACTGATGGCGCTTCCGTGATCTCTATGTAAAAATTTTGGATTTGGTCAGTCGTCATAGATTTGCGCAAAGACTTGCTCTAATTTGTCGGTGTTTGTCTCATTTGTATGGGATTGAGGAATACGCGAAGACAGAGTAAATTTGAGAACACCATTTACCGTGACCAATATTAAGGCAATCAGAACTAAGAAAATGCGTTAGGCACTTGTGTTAGGGCCCGAGGTGTCTTAGTTCTCCTCGCTTGACCCAGTACCAGTGAAGTCTTGTTGTGGAAAAACATTATTTCAAGACTCCCCAGGAACATTTCTGTCGAGCAAATAGTAATTTTCCGGGCAACCGACGGGGGCTTCCGGAGCAAGTTCATCGCGACTTCACTACGGCACAGAGCCGCCGAGGCTCAAGCAGGGCGCAGTCGACCAATTGCTGCTGTGTAACGTCGAGAGCCGGCGTTGACATGGGGCAGCGATGTCGCACGGTGTCTGCAAAGAGCAGCTGTATGTGTAGCTGGCCTAGGGCCGCTCTCTGCTGAAACAGTCTTACACGTCCTACTTCTCTTCAGTGTAAGCGTCAGATTATTTATCGCTACTATTTTTAACGATACTTACGATCGCTGCCACGCCCCGCGAGGGTTCAAAATTCGGCCTCGTGTGCTGCATCGGCCACATTTGCCAGCTTAAAAAGTTACTCTTTTCATCGCGGGTGCATTATGGGGCTGGGCACGATCACACAATGCTAAACAGCCCAGCATTACATGGCGGTGCATGCAACGGCCCGAACGAGCTTGGCCTCAGCTCGTTGGACATGAATGGTGGTGGTGCATTATGAACATGATAAACGAATCTACGCCTTGTTTTGGCCACTTGCTTCATTGCCAGCTGGTTTGCTGAGCATTGTCCTCACTCATGCAGGCTAGCACCATTGAACATCGACATGATTTTATAAAACCGTACGAAAAATATTATTTATCGTCACCGAGTGGCCCTGCCACACAAGCCATTCCATCACACTTACGTGATCCAAATGCGGGGCCGCATCCAGTGTTTCTCCTTTGTTTCTTGCACACCGCCGCGGAAGCGGAGGTGCACATCGCCGAGCACGCGCACGTGGCGTCGACGTCGACGGCGTCGTCTGCGACGGTGTCGGCGACAGTCGGCAGCCGGTGGGGGGTGCGAGTGGATGTGTGGTGTGGTCGGGAGTGAGCAGGTACAAAGCCGCCGAAAACTGAGCCGTCTGCGGCAGCTGGGATGATTAGGGGTGAGTTATTTGCTGCGCTGTTTGTATACAAACACATCAGTCACCATCGATTGGGATGTGAGGCTACGGCGAAGGAAGCTTACCCTCTCGTTTACTTACTTGAGGGCTTTTTATAAGGCGTTCTGTTCAAGGCACCTTTTCCCGCCTCTAAAGTGTGTGGAAGAATTTTTCGGGCGAGGTGTTTACTTTCATGTCGCAGAGCAAAGGGCACTGGCGGATCGGGCGGGGCCTGGCCCCCAAGCGAATAGTTCTTTGGCCCCAAACGACCGCTTTGGGTTTTTTTAAATCCTTTTTTGGATTTTCCATTTGCCCAAACGATTTTGCTTCGGGTTAGGAAGGCATTAGTTAAAGGAAGGACTTAGTTCAAGGAATGGGTCGCGAAGTGTAACAACACTTGCGAGGGTAGGGGATTGCTACGGCAGAGATGCCGAGCCTGGTTGTTGGGGTACAGTTGGGATTTAAAGGGGGAGGTGAAGAGGCCTGCCACCGCAAATGTTAGTGAATTTTTTTCTGAATTTTTTTGCCTGTTACCGAATGACTGCTTTGCATACGTTACTCGAGTTCCTACATGGAAACAAAATTTTTTGTTAATTAGAAACACCTGCAAGCACCTTGTCGTGGTGCCGCGGGTCTTTATCCTGCAACCCTGAGAATGCGCGCATGCTGGGGTGGCTGTTGAGACTATGGCACGAATCCAGGCAGAGATGATAATTTTTTCTGTGAAACTTCTGAATTCATATAGTCATGATAGTGGTGCTATTGTCGCACGCCGTGCCACAGTCGTTTGTCAGCGTGCCTCTGTGATCTTGGGCTGCCCGGCGCTCCGTCTGCCGGCGTGTAACATCCACTGGTAATCCGGGAGAAGGATGGCCGGCACAGGGTTCGAACCCACAACTTCGGCTGAAGAATCCCCTTTTTCCTTTGGAGTACCCCATTTGCCTCATTAGTACTCACTGACAGTCTGGCAAGGCCTCAAAAGAGTAGGATAGTTAAGTCTGGTATGTTCATGCCAATGAACTCTTTCCCGGCACTAAATCTGGATGTACCGTCTTGCAAACGGTAAAAGTGTCTATAAGGGCGTATTTTTTTATATATGAACGCTTAATCTGACCGTTCTAAATAGTAAGTTCTGTTCAAAGGTCATTGTCATACACGTTTCAAAAATAACTGCAGAACAGACATGAGTCGGTGGTGAACAACAGCACGAAACGCTCTAGTGTACCTCAATCAAGACCTACAGACAGGTGAAGGTCAAGGGCCCTTACAACACTTTTCACCAACTGTTAGATGGAAACTATGCATGCCAGTGCGTTCAAACTCAGCGCGTGGTTCAAATAACGGTGAAAATAGGGGGCTGAGCGATAGACAGAAGCTCTCCTCCCCGGTTTGTCTGGCGTTACAAAGGAGTTCATTCGACGGCCTTGTTTATCATTTGCAAATATTTGCATTGGTGAGGCTTACACTAAGCTTACGCTAATGGGTTTGGGTGGGGGGGGCATGGATCCTACCCCCGCTTTAGGTTGCAACCACTCAGTTTGGAAGGCAACAGTGAGCTCTAATCCGATAAGTTTTAAGAGGGGATGTTTTCTGGCAGTAGCAAGCTGAAGATTAACTGTCCCTTCGCTGTTTTGCCGGTGGCGGCGCTTATGATCGATTTCATTCTGAACATGAGACGGTCAAGTAATTCGAAGCCATACCGCGTGCTAGAGCTCCTTGCAGGTTCTCTGAAATAAGATACGTTGGAGCTATCTTCTGCTTGGGAGTCAGCCCATAAAATGAGGGGGGGATTATTGCTCTTTAGGACTTGCATTGCTCTTTAGGACTGGCGTTGTAAGCAATGCGAATAGCTTACTTAATACGCAACCCGCTGGGGGCGAAATTCGCCCCCTCCTGGTCTTCCCCGGATAGCGCAAAAACGAAGAGACGCAGAGCAACAGGACTTACAATACCTTACTCCTGAATAAATTTACGCATCTCACCAATTTTTTAGATCAGGTCATGTCAGGTCAAGGAGCTATCCAAGGTCAAGCGACCCGACCTCAAAACTTAAAATCATGAGTTTGAAGCGGGATTAAAGGAGCATCAGTCAACCGATAAGTTTGAAACTTTTCGCAATATGATAAGATCATTACGGTGTACAAGTCTGTCATCTCGGAATTTCGATATTTTTTACTTTAGGTGGGGTCAATTTTTTGGTCACCCCCTATAAGTCTATGGTAAAAAATTGAAAGGGCTTGTTTTCAGTAAATGCTGAATAGATAAAGCCAAAAATCCTTACACCGTATATTCTTACCACGATCCTGACCTTAAAGTTGAGTTTTTGACCATCTGTCTCTCCAAGGTCATGTCATGTCACAGGAGCATACAGTGATTGTTTTAGTTTAGTTTAGTTTAGCTTATTGTCCAATCATCAACGGACATGCACCATCCTAATCACAGATGAAGTCATGGTGATAAAACAGTCGTGTCAAATATCAATGTCAGTGGATACAACATAAAGGAATAAAAAAACAGTAAAAGAGATAAAAATGGCTGCTCAATCGCAGTTAGCCGAATAAAGGATCACGAGTGCTCGAAATTGAGCAGCTGTGGTGTTCCACACATCAACATCTCTGCACTTGTCTAAGAACGCATTGCAGATCCTCGGAATACAGAAAAGACGCGTCAATTTTGTGGTTATGAAGATTCCGTAGGAACAAAAGATCATGTTGCATCCTCCTTTCAGCTAATGAAGTTAGGCCAAAATGCCGAAGGACGTCTTTGTACTCAAAAGAAATGTTGTTGATGCGGCAGCGTCTGCAAAGCCAGATAAGAAACTTGTGTTGGATTTATTTTTCTATTCATTTTAGATGAGTCTGTGCAGCTCCTCCCAAGCCACACAGCCATATTCTAGGATAGAACGAATGTGTGCACACCCTTGTGCACTGCACAGTATACGTTCGTTGACGAAGTGTTTTGCCAATAACTTCTCACTGAGATAAGATAAAGCTCCCATTTTGCTTGCATAGTGCTTACATTGTCACGGGGAGTCGACTGATATACAACATGACCATACCAGGTCACCCTGTGACCCTGAACTAGCTCGATGTCAGGCCATTTTTGCAATTCGACCTAGCAAGGTCATGTTATACATCATTCGATTTGCCTCGATGAGAGGAATCCAATGATTTATAAATATTTGCTCTGGCTCTACTGAGTAAAATTCTAGAGGGGGAAATATACACTGACCTGTTGTAAGCCTATGGGACCTTATTTGACCTATGCTGACCTCAACATTGACCTTACATAAGATGTTCCGAATAATTTTTCTTCGTCTCGTCGAGGGATTTCAAATACCGTCCATAATTTTTATTTAGCTTTCCTGGGAAATGAGATACGGAGGAGGGGGCGAAATTCGCCCCCCCAGCGGCGCGCGTCATGCCAGAGACCCCAGCGGGGCTCGTGTTAAGGCTGACTCGAGAATACTCCACAAATATGGACATGCGCGTGGGTAAATCGTGGTGAGACTGTTTAAGGGAGCAATATTTTTTCCAAAATAATAGAAATTATGCTCTTTTTGGAATAATTTTTGCGTCGAGCTGGGTCACAAAGTTAAGGAGAGGAGACAAGCTTCTATGTTTTCTTTGTAGTCTGTCTGCTTAGGTACTAAGAGAATTTGTATAATCCTGGCCTTTTAGTGCACAAGCACCGTCATCAGGCAGTTTATTGTAATTAAACTAACAAGCTACATAATTATATGAGTATTTGACTGAAACAGGCTAGAATACAAGGTTCTTTCTTGTGAAACTGGGTGCTTTGGTACCGAATGCTCTGGTGATTCCCTGTGGTTCCGGGTTGTTGATGAAATTGAGAGTGGGCATGTCAAGATTAAACGGCCACACATGCCACTTACCAAACCCTTCACCACAGGGGCGTGAATTTCTATCTCTTTGGGGGTGCCCTGACAACCCCAATGATTTACTAGACACCCCCAGTGGTGATTTGGGCACCCCCAACCAAAATGTGCAGCAAAGTACTAATGGAGTGCCTAAAGTAGAGGACATTTTCAGGAAATACTTGTAACAGTATTATAATTACATTTTGCATCTGACCTAAAGCCTAATAATTTACCAAGTAACGGAAATCCTCAGGCATAATGGACAGTGGCGGATCTGGCCGGTAGGTTTGGGAGCAGTGGTGGATCTAGCCGGTCGGTTTGGGAGGGGCAAACCAAAGTCGGAAAGCAAAAAAAAACGTCACGCCGTGAAAGCAGCGCTACAATATCACTTTGTGGTAATTTTTTGGGGTATTTGAGGCAAAGAGCAAAAAAACGTCACGGGATAAGAAATATAGGCTCGAGATACTTTTTCCAGTCTGAGGCCCAATATTTAGACTGATCTTAGCTGGTTCTGTTTGAAGTTGGGAGTTGAAGCACCAAAATCTTTCTTATAAACTAAAAAAGAGTCGGGGAAAAAGTAGGTCGATCACTTTGGGGGAGGGGGCAAAAACATAGTTTTGCCCCGAGCTCTTCCGTTTGGGGGCAAATGCCCTTTTGCCCCCCCTGGATCCGCCACTGTTTGGGAGCAAGCCAAAGTCGATAAAAAACGTCACGTGGTGAGAGTATACCACGGCTGATACACCCAAGAGTCGATAAGCCAAAAAAGCGTTGTGGGGTCAAACGTGTGGCCACAAGCTGCTTGTTTTGCTATCAAGGCCCAACGTTTACACTGAAGAATACTGGTTCTGTTTGAAGTTGAGAGTTGAAGCACCAAACCTTGTTTATAGGCTGAAGAGGTGTCGGGACAAAATGGAGTTCAACAACTTTGGGGGTCAACAACATAGTTTTGCCCCGCGCTCTTCCGTTTGGGGAGGGAGACAAATGACTTTTTGGCCCCTCCTGGATCTGCCACTGATAATATGCAATTAGTTTGTATTTACCTACCTGCAATAGAACTTATGGCATGCTCCATACTTAGCAGTAATGCAGTCCATAAGATACGGCAAAGTATAATTTATTCACAATATCCTAATTATGTGCATATTTGTCACTACACAACTCGTTCACACATTGAAAAAGTATTTGAAATCAACAAAAGGCACAGCATCATGGGACCTTTGTTCTGTGGTGCCAGATGTTTGAAAAAATTAGTACATATTTGTAAATATTCGTATGTATCAACATATTACTTTTTGTCCACTATTGACAAGCAGCACCTCTTCTGTTGCGTTTCTGCTGGCTGATATCATGCCATGATGTGACAGTCCGAGGGTCTAGTATACATTTTATATAGTGTTACAAGAAATGTAAAATGAGAAGGTGGTTGCACGACTACTCATTGTGCCACTTATCAAGAACAAATAAAAATCCAGGACGGCATCGCTCCCAATACAAAACACTGGTTTTTATTGTATTTGTATTTGTATTTGTATCATTCTTGAGCACATCCAATCAATTTTGGTTTTTCATGGCTCGTGTCACAGTAGATAGATGTGAATAAAGTGGGAAAAATACACACCCACACACCCACAGACACATCTTTCACACATTTACATATACAATAATCGATACAAGTGGTCACTGGTTAGGGGTTGTGCATGTGTGCCTGCAGTCGTCGCTCAGAGGTGCAGAAAGTATACTGGCTGTCACAAACTCAATGCGATGTATGCCTCCTCTGTCACACAAAGCTGGAAATGATAATTTTATACTTGAATACTGTTTCCAATATGCTGAATGTCATCTACCTGTCTCTTACTTTTTGCAATGGACAAGGTTCAAGCACCAAGCCATTACCGCATGAAAGTAGTAAACTGTGTTTTCATTTTTAGATCATGTTTATGTTTTGGAAGGAAAATTTCCAATTATGGATCATTGTTTTCAGTATTGGGATCATAACTATTATTGGCAACTCTGACTGCAATTTCCCCCAATGACATGCATTTCTCTTTTTGAAGAAGTTTCCATTTTTGGAAGGAGTGTTTCCAATTATGGTACATTTCCCCATGATTAAATGTGGCAATTATCATGAAAATTATAATTGGGAACTAATCTATAAATGGGAGCGTACACCTACACACAATTGGGAACCCTGATCACAGCTTCCCCCCCCACCCCACTGAACTTCCATCTCACATACCAACAAAAGGGACAAAAATGTCAATGTCAACATAGGATTTGGATCTACCTAAAATGTGTTGGTAAAGTGGACCTTAGGTAGCATTTTTAAAGCCAGATCAAATGCTTAAGATTTTCCCCCAACAGCTGATTATCACCTGCCTGGTCGTTCCTTCTTGCAGTAAAAACTCTCAGGCAACTACCCTGCATAGATGTAAAATTATGTCTATTGGCCTAATAGGTACAGAGGTATTGGAAGTCTCATACCAAAGAAAGATCCAGTGTATAAGTCAAAATCCTGCTTTAACTCCAGGCAGTTCAGGTCCTGTGTGTTGCTTACTACCACTGGTAGTAAGCAACACACCCCCAACCAGCGTTTTTCAAAGTCTCTTTCTTTCTGAGATTTTCTGTGATTTTCTGAGATGAGAAGGGGGTCTACTAGGCCCCCTCTAGTGCACGTTAGTGCCAGGCCCCTCTCCAGTGTGTGTTTTAACACTTTGTGGAGGACTGCATTGGCACACATTTGCTATCTGTACAATATTGACATGATAATTTGATCATGAAATCTCACCTGAATTACTGTTGTTGCCAGTCTGCTGCTGGCGCCAACTCTCCCAACTTCCTCCAGCTCCAAATCTACCTCACCAATCTTGATCTAGGGCACAAATAAGGTAAGGCATAGGCGTAGGAACCGGGGGCCAGGGGGCCACTGGCCCCCCACTTTTCTGGGATGGGCCCCCGCAACGGAGATAAGAATATCAACAACTGTAATATCAAGCAAGAAACTCAAACTGTCCCGATAGCTTGCCCCGGAACCCCGTTAAACTTACCTGTGCCCCTAAACTAAGTTGAGGTCCTATGAGTTGATTTTAAGCTCCCCTAAGCTTCTCGGGGCCCCTGAACTGGCCTCTGATGCCATACGAGCTAATCTGGGCCCTTTGAGCTGAACTGAGCGCCCCTGAGATGGTTTGGGCAGCATGAACTGTTCTAGGATGCCTAAACTGAGCTAGGAGCCGTAACCTTAAACAGGGCCCCGTGAGTTGGCCAGAACCTATATCCACCGACCTGGGGGCCCCTGAGCTGAGCTGGGACCGTAAAGTTAATGTTGCCCTTTGAGCTAATCTGGATCCCCTGTGATGCACAGAAGACCCTAAACTTATCTGAGGCCCCTGCACAGGAATAGGGTGACTGCTCTGAAATTTGGTTATAAGCTTTAATTGAAACCCTGAACTGTTCTGAAGCCCCAAATATGCCGACAAGGGGCCCTGGATGAGCCGGGCCCTTAGGTTTATCTGGTCATCAGAGCTAATATGGGCCTCTGTGTTGAACTGAGGGCCCCTGAGATAGTCTGGGACCCCTATAAGGCTTTACAGCCACTGACCGGGCGGCCGAGAGCTTGAACGGGCCACTTGAGATGTTCTGACAGTGGTGTAGCCAGGGAGGGGGTCTCGGGGGTCCGCGGACCCCCTTAGGCTGACC
Organism: Lepas anatifera; assembly: GCA_034440635.1. Taxonomy (NCBI): domain Eukaryota; kingdom Metazoa; phylum Arthropoda; class Thecostraca; family Lepadidae; genus Lepas; species Lepas anatifera. The sequence goes on from JAOTON010002234.1 coordinate 167,047, forward strand.
TTATGCACTAAAAACACAAAAATTGATTTCGGGGGCCCCTGAGCTTGGTCTCGGGGGGCTCCTGAGCTTGGTCTCAGGAGGCCCCCGATAATCGGTATCGAGGGCTCCAGAGTACCGAATATTGATCTTGGGGACCCCTGTGCTCAGTCTCAGGGGGTCCCGAGCTTAACCTCAGGGCCCCCGAACTTGGTCTCAGGCCCCCCCCGAGCTTGGTCTCACGGGCCTTTCGATCTTGGTCTCACGGGCCTTTCGATTTTGGTCTCAGGGGCCCCGAGCTTGGTCTCAGAGGCCCCGAGCTTGGTGTCTAGGGGCCCTCCGAGCTTGGTCTCAGGGAGCTCCCGAGCTTAGTCTCAGGGGGCCCTTCGAGTTTGGAATCAGGGCCCCAGAGCTTGGTCTCAGGGGCCCCCGGGCTTGGTGTCAGGGAACCCTCCGAGCTTGGTCTCAGATAACCCCGAGCTTGGTCTCAGGACCCCCGAGCTTGGTCTCAGGGATGCCCCCAAGCTTAGTCTCAGGCCCCCCTCTCCCCGAGCTTAGTGTCAGGGGCCCTCGAGCTTGGTCTCAGGGAGGCATCCAAGGGCATCTGATGCATAAGGCTGACCGTATGCACTGGAAAACACGAGCATTGGTCTCGGGGGCCCTGATCTTGGTCTCAGGGGACCCCCGAGCTTGGTCTCAGGGGCCCCCGATCATCGGTATCGAGGGTTCCAGAGTACCGAACATTGATCTCGGGGGCCCCCTGAGTTCGGAGGGGACCCCGATCATTGGTATCGAGGACTCTGGAATACCGAATATTGATCTCGGGGGCCCGTGAGCCTGGTCTCAGGGGCCCTCGAGCTTGGTCTCAGGGACAACCGAGCTTGGTCTTAGGGGGGCAAGCTTGGTCTCATGGGCCTTTCGATGTTTGGTCTCATGGGCCTTTCGATCTTGGTCTCACGGGGTCTCGAGCTTGGTCTCAGGGAACCCCCCGAGCTTGGTGTCAGGGGCCCTCGAGCTTGGTCTCAGGGAGCATCCGAGCTTGGTCGTCTCAGGGTCCCCTCGAGCTTGGTCTCACGGGCCCCGAGCTTGGTCTCAGGGGTTCAGGGCCCCCTCGGGGTGCCCCCGACTATTGATATCGAGGGACTCATGAGTGAGGCACGAGCATTGACCTCATGAGACCCAGAGTTTGGTCCCAGGGGCCCCCAGGCCCGGGTTCAGGACCCCCGAGCATCGGCATCGAGGGGCTCCAGAGCACCGAGCAATAGTCTTGGGGGGCTCGAAATATTGATTATGAGGGCCCCGGAACATCGGTGTCGAGTTACTCCTGAGAAAAGCGCGAGCATGGGTCTAAGGGTGCCCCTGAGCCTGATCTAAGTGGGACCCCGAGCTTAGTCTTAGGACTCCCCCGGGCATCAGCATCAAGGGGCTCCGGAGTATTGGTCTAGGGGGAGCAATTATTTTAGGGGCCTCCAAATGGTGATTTCAGAGGGGCCCCGAAAGTTTGGATGCAGTGGTGTAGCCAAGTGGGCCCTAGGCGTCCGAAGACCCCCACCCCTTGGGCCAATCTGAACCACTGCAAAGGATTCTCTGATCACGGGGCCCCCAGAGTCAGTCTCAGGGGCCCCTGAAGATTCGTTCTCAGGGCGTCCCGAGTCGGCCTCACGGCCCCCGCCCTGAGAGTCGGTCTCAAGGCCCCCCGAAAGTAGATTTTAGGGGTCCCAGAGGGTTGGTCTCAGGGTCCCCAAAATTCGGTATCAGGGGCCCCGGGAGTCTGTCTCAGGGGAGGGGGGCCGAGCTAGTCTCAGGAGCCCCCCAGAGAGTGGTTCTCAGGGCCCTGCAACATAGTCTATTTCAGAGGGCCCCTGAGTCAGTCTCAGAGAACCCCAAGAGTCGGTCAAGGGGACCCCAAGAGTCTGTCTTAGGGGAACCCGAGATTCGGTCTCGGGGTTCCCCTGAGAGTCTGTCTCAGAGAACCCCAAGAGTCAGTCTCAGAGCACCCCAAGAGTCGGTCTCAGGGGGCCCTCATAGTCTCACGGGCTTCTCTCTCAGGAGTCAATATTTAGTTTCAGGTGGCCCCGAGAGTTAATCCGGGGGTCCCAGAGTTAGTCTAATTTGCTCCGCAGAGTGCTGGTTTCAGGGGGCCCCAGAGGGGTAATTTTGGGAGCCCTCGAGATTTAGCCTCAGGCTGTGCCCCCCCCCGAGTTTTGGTATAAGCGGCCCCGAGAGTCAATCTCAGGGAGCACCCAAAAGTTAGTCTCAGAGGGCTCCCGGTTGTCAGTCTCAGAGACATCCGAGAGTTAATCTCGGGGCTCTGAGAGTAATTTCCAGAGGTGCTCCCGAGTTTTGGTCTCACGGGCCCGGAGTTAGCCTTAGGCCCGCGAGAGCTAATCTGTAGCCTCCGAGTCAGTCTCAGGAACGCCAAAGACTCAGTCTCAGAGGTGATTCCACCCTCCCCCGGAGTGTTTGTCTCAGGGGCGCCCTAGAGTAAGTCTCAGAGGGCTGTCGGAAGTCATTCCCAGCCCCCTCCCCCACCCCAAAGACAGCCTCAGGGGACCCCAATAGCTAATCTGGATGACCACGATACTCAGTCTCAGCCCCCCCTCCAGAGCAAATCTGGAGGGCCCAATAATTAGTCTCAGAGGTGCTGCCGATAACTAATCTCAGGAGCCCCGAGAGATTCTCAGGGGCCCCCAGTTTTGATCAAGAGGCGCCGTGAATCGGTCTCCGAGACCCACTGAGATCTAATCGGGAGAGCGGCCGAAAATTAGCTTTGTGAGCGCCGCCAAGTGTTGGTCTGAGGTGGCCCCAGAGCTCAAATAAAACATTTCAAAATCATATGCCTCGGAAAAAATGTACCTACCCCTATTGCGTGCTAGAAAAGCACAAATTGAAACATGTCGATCAGGCACCATTATCGAAGGAAAGGCAAAAATTAATCTCATTTTACCATAAGAGCAAATCGAACAGGGAATTGGGCACTTTAGTCAATTTTTAATATATTAGCTGAACACCAATAACTACATTCCTAAATATTCTGAAATAAACAACCTTCCAATATTTTCGTAGGAAACCAGACAGACAAGGGGTAATGACAGAAATTGATGAGCATAATCCCAAAAAGAAAAATGGGTATGAAAGGTTGAAAATAACAATAACAGAGTGAGCCAAGGCGATAGATATCTTGGGCGCCTTTTGTCTTGGTAATTTGCTCGTTCACAAGATAGCAAGGGTAAGAAAGTAACTGGATCTCGACAGGATCTGTCGACGAAATAGAGGTTATGTAACGTTCGGGACACACTACCATATCCCTTGTATCTTTATTCGTTTTTTTTTCATTTCTTTGGAAATTTCCTGATTAAGAGTCCATGGATTCAACACCGGGATATAATTGCTAATCATTTTCCGTAGAAGATTATTTCTTCGTACTCAAAACGACTGACCTCCAATAACTTCATGTCTGATTACGCGAGTGAATTGAAGTAGACTCAGGTTTAACATCATGCGTGCATCAACATTGAACTTCCCGAAATATGGCTCAAAGCTGTTATTATAGCCACGCTACCATTTAAGGTATGGGTCATCGTTAATATTTGGTGACCTTAGTTTACCAACACTTGGTCGGATCGAAAAAAACCAAGCTATAAACAAAATAGGAAAGAATGCTTAAAAAGGCACAACAAAATTTCCTTCGTGTGAATGTTATAATGTTAAAATACTATACAAAAGATATAGGAGATGGGCCCGGTTACTAAGGGGACCCCTGGCCTGGCGCCCCCCCACGGTAGTCGGACCCCTCCTTGGCTGAATCCTGGCTACGCCACTGTGTTCTGAGACTCTATATCAGCCACCCTGGGACCCCTAAGCCTATCTGGGGCCCTGAGCTAATCTGGGTACCGCTGTGCTTAACTGGGGCCTCTGATCTGGTATGGGGGCCCTGAACTGTTCTAGCATCATTGAGCTAAGCTGGGCTCCGTGAGCTTGAACAAGTCCCTTGAGCTGTTTTGAGACCCTACATAAGTCGACCTGGGGACCTCCGAGCTGAACCGGGCCCCTAAGCTAATCTGGCACCCTGTGCGAATCTGGAACTCCCCTGTGATGAGCTTCTAGGGGTCCTGTGCTTTTGTAGGGTCCCTTGATAAGCTGATCCCGAGGCTAATGCACTGGTCTGGGCCCTTGAGCTGACTGATCTGGGTTCCTGAGCCATGGTCTGGACCTTGGGGCCCTCCGAGATAATTTAGCGGTCCCTGGGTGGCATAGGAATAGGAACCGGGGGTTAGGGAGATACTGCCCCACCCTTTGAGGTGGGCCCCGCAACGAATATACAACTATCAGCAACTGTAATATAGAACAAGAAACCCAAACGGGCCCGATAGCTTTTCAGGGAACGTTCAAGTTCCGGTAGTACGCTGCCTGCAAGCCCCTGGAGGAGGAGCGCTTCGTAAAAGCCAAGGCACCTACTACCCGAGTGTTGCCAAATGAGTCCCGAGAACTGGGCCCAATCAAACTCCATCTCAATCCCAACACAAAATATGAATCGGACACAGACCCCGCACCAAATGCCGAGCAACAGTCGTCCCTGAGCCATCGAAAGACGCGACGTCTTTCGATGCCAGGGTTATATGGCGTCGCCAACTCTTTCCCTGTTGAAGAGGTTTCTTGGGAGTCAAATCGCTCCTTGCACAAGGAATCTGCCGTGCCTTAAACCCGAGTTGGTCGCGTGGAAAGCAAGGCTGCTAACCACTATAACACCACGCCCACACCTCCACAGCATCCACAAAGCTGGCCATCAAGTACCTACATTGCACTTGCAGTCATGCTGGAACTCTGCATTTTAGGCATCGAAATATAGCTAGGCGTATTTATTGTGATCAGGCTTCACCTAAATCAATCTCTAATGATGGCAAGAAGAGATCTGTAATAACATATATAAATGTTCCCATTTCCGTCATCGAATAAGAAAATACAAGTTGATTAGGCATAGCGAAGTGAGGCTATTTGGTATCAAAGCATTGTCTGTAGTTTTCTAAACAGTTCCTAATTTTGTAAATGTGATGAAAAGTTTTGTAGATGTGATGTGTACTTAGCCGCGCCAATTTGTTTCAGTAACAAAATTGTCCAATTTTTTGCTCAATGGCTAAGTATCCTTGGACACCATGCAAACGTCACAATCTTGCTTATGGTCTTGCGTGATGTCCAAGGAGATACCTGATTTAATGCTGAAGGTAGGAGGATGCCCTTTGTTCATAAGCGTATTTAAATTAAAAAAAAGAAAAAAGGCCTAAACATCTGTAAATATAAGAAACGCCCTCACGGTAAAAAATGATTGAAATACTCCAAAAAAGCTTAAAAATGTATTCCGTATTTGAAATGGGTCATGGTAAAAAAACAAAAATGTTTTTTTGGCGTTTTACTATGATTTGGTATCAAATAGGTACAACTCGAAATCATAGGGCAAAATTTAATTTCTCAATTTTCCATATATTGACATCCTTGTGTGCATGCGTGCCTTATTGACACCAAACGAGCTAACTATTTTTTTATAATTATGGGCCCCCGTGGACTGGGGCCCCCTTGAGGTGGGCCCCCTCTAAGGTTGGCCCCCCACTTTTCAAACCGTTCCTACGCCCCTGAGGTAAGGCACAAGCAAGCTAAGGAATGAAAAACCAAGTTTGATATGTGAAAGTGCATCAGAATCAAAGTAGCCTACATTCATCTTAGATTAGCCATGGGCAGCACTATTTATTCCAGCTAGTTTTAGCCTGCACTTATCTCAGATATACCTAATAAATATGCCCTCAACAGAAGTAGCTTCCCACTTGTTCAAATTTTTTTTGGCAGGCTCTACATCACACAAACATTGCGAACTTGTCTTGTCGCTGTTGCGTAGTTTAGGTAGAATTGCTGCCCAGCTATGTTTATTTCTTTCACTCATTTAGTACTTTTCCTAGTAGCTTTTAGGCGTACTTGATACTAAATTCAAAGAAATAGGGACCGCTAAATCGAAGATACTCAAACTTTAAATATTATTTAACCTGACAAAATGGACAGAAAAGTACTTGATAACGTATCTGCGTTATCTTTAATGCCTTAAATATGCCCACAATCATGTATTTCTCGAAAAAATTGACTGTCACATTTCGGGCATCTAGGCGGCAACTTTCTGGCAACTACTAACAATCGGCACCATTGGGCTGCATGTTAAAATCTGGCAACTGTGACAGCGGTTTCCGGGTTTTCTGCAGCGGGGGTCTCTCGTTTTAGTAGAAACTGAACACAGTACCAATATTGTATCGCTGATGGTACGCTGTGCAATTGAAGGACAGAGTTGCTAAATTAAAATATTCGCTACACGCTTCATTCTGTATTTCAAAAATGCGTGGTTTGATTTTGGACCATACTGTCACGATCGCTATTTTGTCACACTTATGCACCTCGACTATCATAAATGTGTCACAAACTCCAGTAGCCGAGTTGGCAAGTTTCTGCACCTCTGTCGTCGCTTAAATGGGCCCGCGCGGTGCTCATTATTGCTCATTAGGGTGATCTTTTAAACACTTTTCAGAAATTTTCTACTCCCCTCATCTGAACTCATGTGAAATGAGGTGCTGATTCCATTTCTGTACATCTTTTTACCAATTCTAAGTTTTTGAGGGCGCACCTGGCGAAAGTTCGGATATTTTTGCTTGGATTTTCGCATATTTCCCGGAAATCATTATTAAAACTGTAGAAATGTTGCATCAATTGCACAAAAACGATTGCTATGCGTTAAATAGACGTATCGGGTCAATTTGAGCTCACAAAAATGATTCTGCTCGCCTTGTGTATCCTACTGTCTCGACCTTCCTATAACCACTCCAGCGGAAGTTGTGTGTAGTACGCCTTAGGGCCGCTAGATGTCAGTGGCTGAAGATCGGTGCAATAGGTACAGAAACTCACTTAAAAGTGTTCTCCTGGTATAGCAAAGCATTTTATATGCTATACCAGGATATACCAGCTATTATATGCTCTCCTGGTATATGCTATATAAGGCATTTTCATTTTACTGCTCACTTTATATTATTATGTTTGTTGTTGAATTATCCACCCGTTAAGCATGCTTATACTGCTTTATACAAATATCCATTCATTATTAAAATTTGAACAACATTGCATGGTGCAATGCCACCAATTCTTTCTTCCCTTCACTTTTCCTCTCTGCCTCTCACCATATTCAGGGGATGGGTGGCTTTGTGGATAGCCTTCCTGTCTTCTAAGCCACCAGTCCTAGGTTCAAGTTCCGGAGGAGCCTCTGAATAAGTTGATCTGATCCCCCAAATCCCTCCAAACAGGATGAAAGTTGGCGACGCCGTATGACCTTGGCTGTTGGTGCGTCGTTAAGCCCTAACAATTATTATTATGCTCTCATCATATTCTTCGTTACTTGACCAAAGTCTCTGTCGGTATTCCCTCTTGTTGAGGGCCGTCAGTCTCTTGGGCCGTCTCTTGAAGTTCGGCACTTTCAGCTGTATTTCCCGCGGAAGGTGTGGGGCGGGAGGCGGGACCATCACTTTTCCAGTGTGGGGGGCCAGTACCCTAGCTTAGCGTGGGATATGCGGCTACCTGCATCGACTCCACCGAGCCGGCGATGTACTTGCCGATGTCTCCACTGAAGGTTGTAGGCCCAGATAACTTACCGTCGATCCAATGAAACAGTGCCCTGAACGGCAGCTATGCGTGATGTCAGAGGCATACAACACGATCAAGAGCCCGGCTCAGAAGCTGCTCGAAGTGCGCCATCCAGCCCTTCTTCCAAACAACCACTTGATTTGTGCCATCTTGGCGACCTTAATCTGATCGAGATTGACGCCACGCTTGACAAGGAATGTATGCAGCTCTTCAGGGTGAGAGTTGGCAACGCCTTATGACCCTGGCAGTTGGTGCGTCGTTAACCCTTGCCCCGGTGGCGGGTACGAGCCACCTTCGCCCTGGTGGGGGGCTAAAAAAGACCCCCCACGATCTAAAAAACTAAGAGAGCTAGAAAAAAGCGCAAAACGGCAATCGAAAGCTCTTCGAAAATGATATCGAAAATACTTCGGTGATTTTTCTTGTCAGGTCAATATCAAGGTCACCAGAGGTCAAAATAGGTCAAAATCGCTAATATGAGGTGTACTAAGAAAACCTCCTATATCTCAGAAACTATGATAGCTAGAAACATTTTTCTAACACCATTCGAAAGCTTTTTGAGATGCGCTTTCATTACAGTGGCATTCATTTTCGTATCAGGTCAAAGCCTAGGGAGCTACAGGTCACTAAATATTGGGCATATTCTTGGGAATGTCCATAGCCACCCATGCATAAGGGCGTTTACTTTTTCGCTAATAGCTTCCGAACCAAACAAGATACAGCCATAGTTTATGCACCATTGCAATCCTCTCGTCAATACAAATCGAATGATATATGATATTGCTATGCCAGGTCAAATTTAAGAATTTGACCTGACCCAGGTCAACGGTCTGACCCAACTTGACCTGGTATAGTCATGATGTATATCATTTGACTTCCAGTGACTATACAAACACTTCGGTGATAAAATAGAAGCTCTATCTTAGTTTATTCAAAATTTATAGAGAAAAACACCAAAAATGCTTATTTGACCTAAGGTGACCTTTTAAAGGTCACAAGTAAAAAATTTTGGTATCAGCTTCAGAAATGGGCTAAGAACAAGTCGCAACCGATGTTTGAAGTTGATTCCATCCATACTTACTGAGAAAAGCTCATTTCGTGATTTTCCCCATGTATTGTCAATGGGGAGGTCATGCTCTGCACATGACCTTAGGTCACCAATATAAAAAATCCCGGAACAAATGTTGTAGCTCCTGGTGGGCCCAAGATGTGGTATGAGTTTCAACTTGATCAATTAAGCCTTCTTTTAGTTATGCCGCCCTAAGTATTTTTTGAGGTGAGGTCACTTCACCTGACCTGGTGACCTGACCTGATATGACCTTGAGCCGAAATTTTTAGGAAAGATGTAAAAATGATGAAGGAACAGCTAGACCAAGTTTGGCGGCGCTGCGCGCCGCCGTTTTTTGGTCACTTCGGAAAAACCCGAGGGGGGTCTAAAAAGACCCCCCCACCCGGGCGAAGGTTAAACCCCAACAATTATAAAGGTGCCCTGTGTCCCAGCGTCCTTCAGTGAGGCCTTGGTGGATCACTGGTGGGCCGCCGCACCAGGAATAGAAAAGGCCGCCACCGATATCAAATCCTCCATCCTGTATTTGTATCGGCCTCAAGCTGTTCAGGTGAAAAAAGTGCAATGTAGTTCAGGCGCAATGTATTTTAAACCAAAATATGCCCAGCAACCGTGATAGTTTTCGCAATGCTGCAGTGAGGGGACATGATTGGAGTCTAATGAATTATCTGGATAACTCTTCGAAGCCGAGTTGGTCATTTAGTAAGACCCAGAAGAAGAATTGCAATTTTCCAAACAATTTTACTCAATTTTCGAGGAGTTGGGTCAAATGGCAACGTATCATCTGTCCGTTTCTCCTCAACAGCAACTGGTCAGATGCATCCTGTGACATTCGTCATCGGCTGATGAGGCCATCTCTAGATGAATGAACGGCAACAGTCACGATATGAATCAATAGTGATTAGTATTAACCTCTGAGAAGGGTTTCGTCGTTTGTGGAATCTCTGGTCAAGCTTCGTCGACTGCTCAGTAGGGTGTCTCAAAATACCACTTTTTCGTCTGTGCAAGCTTTCCGGTTGACACCGCATTCTCATTTGAGTTAATAATGAGCATGCAAAATTTGGATTCGATCCTTTGAGGTTTGGTCCCCCCGCCCCCCAAAACTGGTGAAAATCGAAAATTGTTGAATCGGCTCGAAAATGGGTTCATTCAAAAGCTTATGACAGAGGAAAACATATTTCCCTCATACAAATTGATGTAAAACCACTTCTTCGACGTTTTAGAGAGCTAAGAAGTTCCGAATTATGGTATCACTGGCCAGAGGCGGATCTAATAAACTTTTTTTGGGGGTAACATGAGCAAAATGGGAAAACAGTGTCTTGTTTTCAAGAAAATAGACCTCAATTGGCCAAAGCGAGTAGAGTTTATCACTTTTAAGGGGATGGCTGGATTGGTTTTCCTTGCATCCGCCACTGGTAAGGACATGACAAATTATATATTGTACTTCGCCTGATTTCGGGAAACAAAGCCATTTGCTGCATCACTACGGATATAAGTGCATGGTACCATTGCGACCGTTAGAATGAATATTCCATGTTTTCGTTCCTTTACAGAGTTGTCGTGTCATGACTAGTTTGCATTTAATGTTAAAGCAGTCTACCTGAAGCAAATTGTACGATGCCTTCAGCATACTCGAAGAAAAGATCCAATGATGAAGAAGGGAGAAGTCAGCGACGGAAAAAAACATGCGGACTGACCTCTGAAGTAGTCCAGGCATCAATTGAAACGATGAGATGACTTTGTTGGTAAATCCCTTCAGCTGCCTGCCAATCAGCTACCGACCAAGCGTAAAATCCTCCAAAGGTACCGAGCCCTCCGCATACAAGAGCCTAGTGCAACGAAGCACTAACTAGCTGGATAGATCGCTTTAGAGGTCCAGGCGATATAAGTCACCGTTCGAGTGCCCTGCAATACTGTTTACAGCAGCTGTAAAAATGTGTCATGCATACGCTAGGCGTGTGGTTAAAGTAATACTGAAATCTGAATCGAGAAACACTTTCATTTCAGCGCCAGCTCTATTCATTTCATCGCCAGCTCATGGCAGTCGGTTATTATTTTCGTGGTAACAGTGACAAGTTCTTAAGGAATCTGCAAATGATCATGAGGTCTAACAACAATCCTTCTTCGCAAGAGGACTTCAGTTTCTTCATGAATCAACACCAGGTGCCTAATCCTAGAATTAGATAAAATATTTTCTGCTCACGCTGTTCTTTGTTGTTGTTTTTCTGGCGATACTCTTCGACAAGCTCTCCATGGCCCCCGCCGAGCACCTTCAAGTCAAGCAGATTGCAGAGCTAATCGCCCTCTTTCATGACCCATACTTCTTGCAGGCCCTACTGACTGCGAAAACTCCACGGCTTGACCTCAGGCTATTCCAGGACATGAAGACCTATTCAGGGCAGCTACCAAGTGCTGCGAAAGCCACACAGTGCTCTATCATGCGTCAACCCTGGCATCTCACGGGGGAAAACGCCGTCCTCTGGTTGTTTGGTGAGGGTGTGTCAACGGATGAAAATGCAGAGGTAGCAGCTGCACTCCCTGACAGTCACATAGCCAGGAACATTGGCACAGGGAAAGCCGATGTTGTCAGGAGCATATAAGCTGAGGCTCTGTGACTTCGTCCGACCGCACTCCTGGCTGGCATTCAGGTGGATGAACGTCAGCAACCAGTGCTTACCACCCAGGAATCGGCGAGTGATACAGACTTCATCTGTATGAACGCTGTCATGGAAAATCTAACAGTCACAAACGACAGCGCGGAACGATCGGTGAAATACATCATGGACTACACCGACGTTGCCCGTGAAGGTGACATGAGGGCTCGGGAACTGACAGTAGCCTGCGCACACCGTCTCCAAGCGCCGAATCTCGAAAAAGAGCTGGATGGCGTGCACGTGTAAAAATATTAATATAGAACTAGAAGGAGCAGTCTAACAACATTTTGTCTGAGAACAAATTTCCTTTCCCATTCATGGGCTTCCGAATAAACACATTAAAGCCATTGGCTTGATGATATGGTGTGTCGTTCTGACTGCACCAATCGGTTGCGAAAAAAATGAAACAATCATATTTGTGCAATGAACGCCCACTTTCCATGCCATTCACAGTCCCAGGGAAAAGAAATCTAGCTATGCCCTTGAAAGCGGTTAAATTGTACAGACTGTGATGATTCTGGTCCATTTTCTTGAAAAAAAACAATAATTTTCCCCACATTTCCCGCGATACCCCCAAAGAAGTTTATAAGATCCGCCTCTGGCCAGTGATCTCGCAATTCGAAACTTCTTAGCTCCATAAAAGCATCAAGAAGTGGTGCTTTACATCAATTTGAATGAGGGAAATAGGTTTTTCTGTCACAAGCTTTCATATAAACCAATTTTCAAGCCAATACAACGGTTTTCCATTTTCATCAGTTAAAGGGGGGGCGGGGGGAGACCAAACCTCAAAGCATCGATTCAAAATTTGGCATGCTCATTATTAACTCAAAGGAGAATGCGGTGTCAACTGGCAAGCTTGCACAGACGAAAAAGTGGTATTTTGGGACACCTTAATTACTCCTGACACGACAATTCTGTAAAGGAACAAAAACATGGTATATTTCTTCTAACGGTCACAACGGTGTAAAGGAGTACTTCAGAGGTCGGCCTGCATGTTTTTCCCGTTGCTGACTTGTCCCTTCTTCATCATTGTATCTTTTCTTCGAGTATGCTGAAGGCATCGTACAATTTGCTTCAGGAAGACCGCTTCAACACTAAATGCAAATTACTCATGACACGACAACTCTGTAAAGGAACGAACACATGGAATATTCATTCCAACGGTCACAATGGTACCATGCACTTATATCCGTAGTGATGCCGCAAATGGCTTTGTTTCCCGAAATCAGGCGAAGTACAATTTATAATTTGTCATGTCCATACCAGTAGCGGATGCAAGGAAAACCAATCCAGTCATCCCCTTAAAAGTGATAAAACTCTACTCGCTTTGGCCAATTGTGGTCTATTTTCTTGAAAAAGACACTGTTTTCCCATTTTTCTCATGTTACCCCAAAAAAAGTTTATTAGATCCGCCTCTAGCCAGTGATACCACAATTCGGAACTTCATAGCTCTCTAAAACGATGAAGAAGTGGTTTTACATCAATTTGTATGAGGGAAATATGTTTTCCTCTGTCATAAGCTTTCGAATGAACCCATTTTCGAGCCAATTCAACGATTTTCGATTTTCACCAGTTTTGGGGGGCGGGGGGGGACCAAACCTCAAAGGATCGAATCCAAATTTTGCATGCTCATTATTAACTCAAAGGAGAATGCGGTGTCAACCGGCAAGCTTGCACAGACGAAAAAGTGGTATTTTGGGACACCCTACTGCTCAGCCATCACCCGCCGTACTTAGCACTCGCTACCAGGCACTGTTCAAAGCTAGCCGAACTCAGCGTCTTCGATGTCACCAGTCAGACATCATCGGGAGGCTTATCTCGGAGCTCCTCGTCTGATGAAGATGGAGAATGTCATCACACGAAACTGCCGTCACTGGCTGCTGCTGTCTATCCGCAGCTGCGGCGAAGGCTTCTGAAGCCTCGACAGCATTCGGACTCGGACTTCAAACACGATTCCGTGATTAAAGGTTGTGGACGCTCCCTGAGGAGCTGTGCTGAACGGATCTGACTACATGGATATTATAACATTCTATGTAATGTTAAATGGAGAAAAGCCTACTTCTCAGTCACAGCACGGGCGGGTGTAGGGATGCGCCAGGGGTATTTGGCCCTCTTTTGGAGAAAAAAGGTATCTCCCTTTCCGTTAGACGCCTTCAGCCAAAACAAATTATGACAATTTCGGAAGCGTGGTGCTCGCTTAGTGGCCAAGAAGGCAAGCATGCAACCCTTTCAAGGCACAATACGTTTGGTAAGCCTGATATAAGACGCTATTTTATATATATAAATATATATATATAAATTTTGTTCAAGTTGTTCCTGGTAAGGCTGCTGGAGTCGGAGTCTCACTAAAGTCATCAAGGGACTTGTCATGGAGACCCCGACCCCACCACCCGAACGAGCAACTCCCTCAATGGAGGGTTAATTTAGAAGCCAAAGTTTAACGTCCCATAAAGCACAGGGACAGCCGCCCCGCTCAGGTCACCCCTCTCACCAGTCAGTTGCCAGCCGACCTGTACGTCGGGTAAACTATTGAGCGCCGCAGCGTCTCAGGGGAACCGATCCCAAGCCTGGACATGCACGGCCACTGCATGCTTCTGAGCAGCGGGCCGGAGCCCAACGCTCTACCAACTGAGCTACCGGGGCTATTGTATGTACTTATAAGCTGCCCACCAGCATAACAAAGCTTCACAAAAAATCGACGCTTCTCTTAACCCGCGAACTACCAGTAGTGCCGTTTTTCCTCCTCCCGCTATTCCTATGCAGATATTATCGCTCACCAACCGTCTCGAAGATAATACTTTGGGTAGCTGTTCCTTTGTATTTTTTTAATTCCTGCCAAACATAAAATACACCCTTCCGAACTTTTTGCATAAAGCTTATTAAAGTGCGACGATGTTCGCGCGCTTCTGTGCGCGTCTGGCAGTAGCAGCCTGGCAACGTTCCCGTGCGGGCGACCGATGCGGTCGGGATGACGACTGCGGAGCTTATTTAAAAGGAGTGGCATAGGTACTTTTATCAGAAAATCACAGATGATACCACTGGTAGATACAAGTGGGGCTGGAGAGCTTAAGCCCCCTCCCCCGAAATGTCAGAGTGCCCATAGTTAATGCATAGCCGGAGGCTATTCCAAGGCAATGGCAGGGGAGGCTCAAGCCCTCTAGTCCCTCCCCTTGGAATGTTGTCCTAGATCCGCCACTGAATGAAACACATCGGAACGAAAAAAAGTTAATGAGTTCTCTTTTGCATGTAAGACATGTTCGATTGTTCAAAATTAAATTCTCAGTCGGTAAGCCGGAGGAGGTTTTCCAGCCATGCCGGCAGGATGTGGCCTGTTGTTCCTTAACGACTCCGAAAACTACGCCCCTTATGGCATTTCTCCCTGCTCGAAAAAAGGCCAGACGTTCTTCCCTTTAGTCACAGTGTAGTTTGTCGCGCTGCATAAGAATATATCGTTCAGTACTTCGAAAGAGCACGTTTTCAAATGTGCATGCCGACGACAGTTTATATGACCTTACCCATTTTTGTATGCCTATAAGCCATGAGGATTGTGGTTCCTGGATCTTATAGTCTTTTAGAAGTCACAGCACGATATCTGGTGCCATTAAAAGGCCATAGAATGACGATTGAAATTTTTAAGGTCGTTTAGACCCTTTGCGTGCTAAGAAGACAACCTCTATCACCTGCAAACGACCAAAAACCGACCGTTTAGTGGCCATAAACTAAAGGTCCAAGAAAGTGGGTGAATAATAATATGATTCAACCTAAGGCTTATCCTTTTCCCGTTGTCTGATTGTGAAGCCATCGAAAGTATCGGATGGTTGCACGATTGCTGACAGCGTCCGTATCGGAGAGGCTTTGGGCCGATTCTTCCACAATTTAACGTAATAGCTCTGCAGCTGAAGACATCGGAGTGCAGCATCATTTATCGGCAACTATCAGCTCACATCGGCCCGAGCGATCGTAATCCCGGAATTGGCACTCCGGGATTCCCATACATGTCAAAAACATCCCTGGCGTCAAATTTCGTTTCTCTCAGAACTTCCCTGTAGCGACAAATGACTGCACTACTTTTTGATCGTGCGGATACCCTCCCTATGGACCTGACTATGCTGGCGGCGGATGAGTAGGCCTTGGGGCTAGGGAGCTTGGGCCCTGCTGGATCTGTAGGCACCTACTCTAAATTCCGTTCTAAATAAATGATGTTTGTCCGCAATGGGTGAGTTTAAGATCAAATAAAACCTGAGCTTTTCTCGTATGCTCTACCACATAGCTTTCTCAATTACAAAAATATTGTTTAGATTATAAAAGCTCAAAGATCGTGATGTGAACCTAGATACTTTTTACAGATTTTGTTCCTACTAACGCTTTTTTGTGTAAATTCGTGGGTCTGTGGGGATTTAATATTGAGTGATTGGCTCGAGCATGCCTTGCAATCCTTCGAATCTAGAACAACTTCCCGGAGACTTCCTTCAATTGATTTGCCACAATTTAGGTGCGAAGTGGCTCGAGCTGTCTAAGCTCCTCAAAGTCCCAAATCACCTTCCTGCCTCCATCCATAGGCTTGTTAAGGTTGGAAGGGTCCCCATTACGATCTCTTGTTGCCAAAGCATAGTTCTGATGCTGACTTGGTTGTGACAGGCTGCTTAGGCAGATTCATTGAATGCTTTTTTCACAATTTCAAATCACCCTTCCCCTTACAGGTACACATAAAGTCGGGATGGGGCAAAACTATGGTCAACCTGGAACAAATATAGAGAAGTTCAAAACACCAAATCCACAGCACCGCCTTCTCAGCAGCGACTCCCTGAGCGTCCGCATCACACCACAGAAGGGTTGCATATCGTTCGACTATCGATTACCACGGTAAATTAATCAACCTGACCAGCACGCTTGACTGGGAAATTGCATCTTTCTACCATTGCTGCATTGAACCAACTATTTCGCGTGGTCCTTTGAGGGGGTGGACCTTCTCTGCCACACGTAGCACGCATCACGAACAGCGCACATGTTTCGTTCCATTGCAGCTGGCTGAGCTCACTCTCTTTGGGTCATTGGCCCAGTCCGGGTGCTGCTTTTCAGAAGATGGAACATCTGAATTATTGAAATGCAATTATGTCATCATCAGGGGTGTGGATCTCCAAAAATCATTGGCGGTGCCTAAATTTCAAAAAAGTAAATGACCACCATAGCAAAGGTGAAAGCAGAATGTTATTTTTGCTTTAGCCATCACACATTTATTTTGAATTCTGTAAATCATTTAAAATATAATTTCAAGGGTATTTAACACTAAATGAATTTTTCATTGAGTCCGGGTGTTGCTTTTCAGAAGATGGAACATCTGAATTAATAAAATGCAACTATGTCATCATCAGGGGTGTGGATCTCCAAAAATCATTGGGGGTGCCTAAATTTCAAAAAAGTAAATGACCACCATAGCAAAGGTGAAAGCAGAATGTTATTTTTGCTTTAGCCATCACACATTGATTTTGAATTCTGTAAATCATTTAAAATATAATTTCAAGGGTATTTAACACTAAATGAATTTTTCATTGAGCCCGGGTGTTGCTTTTCAGAAGATGGAACATCTGAATTAATAAAATGCAACTATGTCATCATCAGGGGTGTGGATCTCCAAAAATCATTGAGGGTGCCTAAATTTCAAAAAAGTAAATGACCACCATAGCAAAGGTGAAAGCAGAATGTTATTTTTGCTTTAGCCATCACACATTGATTTTGAATTCTGTAAATCATTTAAAATATAATTTCAAGGGTATTTAACACTAAATGAATTTTTCATTGCAGGTGCCCGGACCCTTTAAAAGGGATATACATTCACGCTCTTATATGGTACTGTTCATTAACCGGCACCGCCTGGGCTCTTTTCATGCACGCCACCACCTGGGCTCTTTTCATGCACGCCACCACCTGGGCTCTTTTCATGCACGCCACCACCTGGGCTCTTTTCATGCACGCCACCACCTGGGCTCTTTTCATGCACTCCACCACCTGGGCTCTTTTCATGCACGCCACCACCTGGGCTCTTTTCATTGACGCCACCACCTGGGGTGTCATGGGACTCGTTACGGTCTCGGGAACTGGAGGCGATACAGAAAAACTAAAACGACGCTGAAAGCGCCTTACACTCTTCTACTCTGGATCCGAGTTTGAAGTGTATCCGTTGACCCGTGGCGTTACAGTAGGCCAAAATGGGTCACATTTAGACCCATTTAGAAAATATCAAACATTGCGAACCAGAGACCCAGAAAAAGTTAATCAATGTGTTCGTCTTGACCTGAGGATTTAAATGATATGCGGCATGATCTTATAAGGTCACATTATGACCTTGACCTTAGGTAAGGTTAAATAATATCATTTCAAGGCCATGTTAAAAATTATTTAAATGCTTGAGTCATGCTTATTATTATGATACCGCATTTAGGACTGCATCTTGTTTGGTTGAAAAGTTAGAGTCACTAACAACTTCGCAAACCGTGACTTTTGGTGACCTCTGGCGACGCTGGTATTGATCTTACCTCAAATTTTATGACAGCATGCAGATTTGTCAAGAGCATGCGGACGATATTTGGAAACTTTATCTACCTCATTTAGAAGCCGAGTTACATCCAGGATTTGTCAGCCTCATTTTAGAAAAAAACGGAATTTCCTTACACGGGCCTAGCAATCAATGTGTGCGTCTTGACCTGAGGATTTAAATGATATGCGGCATGATCTTATAGGGTCACATTATGACCTTGACCTTAGGTAAGGTTAAATAATATCATTTCAAGGCCATGTTAAAATTGTTTGAATGCTTGAGTCATGCTTATTATTATTATACCGCATTTAGGACTGCATCTTGTTTGGTTGAAAAGTTAGAGACACTAACAACTTCGCAAGCCGTGACTTTTGGTGACCTCTGGCGATGCTGGTATTGATCTTACCTCAAATTTTATGACAGCATGCAGATTTTTCAAGAGCATTCGGACGATGTTTGGAAACTTTATCTAACTCTTATAGAAGCCGAGTTACATCCTGGATTTAGAAAAACGGAATTTCCTTACACGGGCCTAGCAATGACGTCACAACTCGTTGACTTGACCTACCTGATGTCAATTTTTGATCATAAGTTGTCTAATGGATCTCCCTAGAGTCCTACAAAGCGACACGGGTCTCATCTGAATCGGCTCAGAACAATTTGCGAAAAACCGAGGGGGATCCGATCAGACCTACTAGGCAGCGAGGGGTTAAAGGGAATGTGGCACCATGGTCGAATCCTGGAATTTAGTGTAATTAGGCGTACTCTTAGCCGAATTAAAGCAACCACTCTTGATTTCTCTGAAAAATGTACAATAAGCTCAATATTTCGATTTTTAAAATACTCCCCTAGGAAAAGAAATAAATATCTGCGTGTGGATGATGTCATGATCTGGCAACCACTACCATACTTGAAACGCTTCAAGGGCTTAAATTGGGCTTCAAAGGGATTATGTAACTGACTGAGTGCTGAGCCTCTTAACACGCGCATTGACGGGGGTCTGAGCCACCTTCGCATTGACGGGGGGCGGGTACCCGCCCCCCTAAGATCTCGAGAACCACGGTAGGTAGCGAAAAACGGTAAACGGCGTTGGGCTGCCCATCCACTTCTCCATCGAAAACATTTGAACCATTTTTTTGTCAGGTCACATTTAAGGTCACGAGAGGTCAAAACATGCCCGTCATAGGGATAACATGTAAAATTCAGTTTTTCGGCCATTACATCTGAACAAGTAAAGATAGAGCAAAACGACTTGAACTATATGAATCCTCTTAGCAAGCCGAATCGAATGATATATAATTTGACCTTGCTAGGTCAAATCAAGGATTTGACCTGACCTGAGGTCAGGTCAGGGTCAAATTATATAAAATGCATATCATGAGAACCGCAAAGCCCAGGCGAGTCTAATGCAGCTAAAATAAATGCTCTATCACCATCCGTTACTGAGTTATTCCGTAAAAACCATTTTTCCCATGTATTTCCAATGGAGAGGTCATGCGTCGTACCTGACCTTAGGTCATCGATATCAAAAATACCGAAACATATTTTAGAGAACTCGGTGGGGCCATTATGTGATATGAGTTTCAATCGGATAAGTTCACCCTGCTCCGACTTATGCTATCTGAAACTTTTTTTGAGGTCGGGTCACTTGACCTGTACTGGTGACCTGACCTGAGGTGACCTAACCTTAAAATTTTCACAGAAGTTGTAAAAATGATGAGGGAAAAGGTATACCAAGTACGGCGGCGCTACGCGCCGCCGTTTTTCTACTATCTCCGAAAAACCCGAGGGGGGCGGGTACCCGCCCCCCCCGTCAATGCGCGTGTTAATCTTATAACGGTGTAACAAATGACATTAATAAACAATAACTAACTAGGAAAGCGACGCCATCCAGGAGATAAACGGCCAATTATTGCAGCATACAAAATAATTTTTGTGCCGCAAAATAGAAAGTTGGACAATCATGATTATACAGCAGCGCACAGTGACTTCTGGTTGCCTGGAGACCGGGTGGCGGTGGCATCAATAAGAATGTGATAGGGGGATGGCCCATGCTAAAGAAATCCAGTGATGTCAATGACACTAAAATAAACGTACCTACTCAGCCAATTGCCTCGTGCATCCTGTGATTTGCATTGGACACTATGTTTGAACGGTCAGAGCTACTTATCCCTCCGCCTCAAATAACCATTTACCAGTTTAAACTTCTAGAGTGTTGCACGCATATAAAAAGTCAGCCAGTCGTGTATGTCACATATTCCGTGTGTATTGTATTGCCAATAAGGGTTTGTCAATGGAAAAAATTGAAAAGCTGCATCATTTACCTTGATGCCGAAAAATACTAAGGGTTCGAAAGGGGTATTTGCAATTTTACCCGCCAAGCATATTCCATGCCGAACTCAGCTGATGAACTCATACTCATATTTTCCAGTGATATCGACACCACACACTGCACATAGGCCTAACCCATACATCCACCCATGCACACAGAATGTCTCCTACATGCCCTCCTCCCTCAGTCGTTCAGCAGGCAGAACGACCACCATTCTAAACACCAAACGCGTACGTTTTATAATCCACCACGCGACCCCTCCCCACCAAGGCTTGGTCTTGGCACCAGCGGCGCTCAGCATGGGTGCCCTTTGTAACCTCTGTGCCCCGCGGGCAATTGGCATCCAGCGGATGGCGGCTGCTGATTGGTGGAGGCACGTTTACTTGTATAGCGAGAAATCCTGCGGAAATTTAATGATAGAGCCTAAACCATAAGCCAGGGGATGTATCAAAATGATCTTTTTCAAGCATTACTAGCCATATTTTGCCCTACATTGGCTTGATTGTCTGCGCCACCATCCGGTACTCTTTGGTACAGGCGGGGCAGCGGCAGAGTCAGCACTGGCTAGCCGGCGGCCGGGTTCGCTGAAGTCAGGAGAGTCGCGAGATGGGTTTCTGCTGAGCAAAAGGAGTGGGGCCCGGCCTGAATGTATCGAGAGAAGGAGAGGAGAGAGACGTTGGTACATAAGACTGAACCTTAATCGTCGGACGAGTTATAGAGTGTGAATTAATGAGCGCGCTGCGGAAGTAAAACCAGATAATATACCAGGGAGAGGGAAGCCCGCGCTGCTTTGTTCTATTTTGGATGATGAAAAGGCACTTAAGCCAATTTGGGACTCAAAACAATGCCGATGTTTTAGTTTTCGAGCAAGGTTTTGGTGCTTCAACTCTCACTTTCAAACAGAACCAGTCAACTTCAGAGTAAAATTTGTGCCTTGGATAGCAAAACAAGGAAACTTGTGGCCACATGTGTGACCCTACGACGTTTTTGTTTTGTTTATCGATTCTTGGGTTTGTCAATTGTGACATACTCTCACCACGTGACGTTTTTTTATCGAATTTGACTTGCCCCCCAGACCTACAGGCTAGATCCGCCGCTGCCCATTATGTCTAAGGATTTCTGTTGCTTGGTAAAATATAAGGTTGTATGGTCAGGTGCAGAATGTCATTACATCACTGTAACACGTATTTATTGAACATGTTCTCTTCTTTAAGCACTTCATTGGGACTTTGTGGCACATTTCGGTTAGGGGTGCCCAAATCACCATTGGGGTGCCCAGTTCATCATTGGTGGTGCCGTGGCACCCCAAAGAGATAGAAATCACCACCCCTAGTAATCATGAAATTAAGTGTCGCGAAATTACTTCTTCTGAGAAGATGAGAGAGGTCAAACTTCTTTATCTCACGAGGCTCTGGTTCTGCCATGTTTCAGACTTTGTGGAGGAAACATATATCTTTTTTCCTTTACATGGAACGCCCCGGGTATGTGGAGAATGGAAAAGGTACGCCGACGCGTGCCGGAGGCCGTGCTCTTCACTCTTTACCAGAAAACTAGCATTCGCACGTATGCCCGTATCTATTCTTGAATAATGTTTCGTAAATGATGTGTGTTGATTTTAGAGAGACTCTGACTCCAAAACTGGACTGGGAACAACTAGGAAAAATGTATCATAAAAAATGGAGGAAGAACATAAATTGTGGATGTGTTGCAAAGGAAAAAATGTTGTGGGTAATCTCGAATACGTCCTGTGGCATCTTACCCTGCAGACCCCATTCACACTTGTGTATGTTGCTGGCACTGATTTAAGGTCGAGGGTCGTGCAAGTCTTGCTGCCAAGTCCTACTCACCTACGCAGCCGATTTTATTGCATATTGGTCCTCCTAGTTTTGTATGTATGTATGTATTTCCAGAATCACCAACAGGCATGGGCACCCACTGACAGGTGAAGTCAAAAGGTTTAAAACAATAAATATCGATACAGAAACAGGCACAGTCAATCGTCATTATGTCCTGTCACATAGGTATAAAACAACGCGTTTCTTGAATTCGGTGACATTATGGTACCACACATCTACATTGCGGTTTGCATTTAAAAAGGCGTTGCACGCCTTCGGTATTCGACAAAATAAACCGTTTCGGACGGTATTTATCCGGGCGTACATGACATGAAATGTAGCTCTGGTGCGGAGCTGCCGGGTGGGCACAGCCAGTGGGAGCTTAGAAAGCAAGAATGGAGAGTCTACTTTGTGGCGATGGACATCTCTTATAAGCATCGAATCCATCTGCTCTCATCGGACCGCTAAAAAGCTCATTCCACAAATATCCATCAATTCCTCATACTGGAGTGAGGGCCCTACCACTCGACATCGAGCACACAACCACATCAAAAATTTATGCTGGACACGTTCAATCCGTTTCATGTGTACGTCAGCTGCTCCACCCCACACCACGCTACAAAATTCCAAAATTGATCGAACATTGGCACAGTACGTGCTTATCACAGATTTATGCTCCGTTCATTGAACGCTCGCCCGTTTTTGCCGGTCTGCAAAGACCTCATAAGTAAGCCCAAGGCCCTATTGGCCTTGCAAACAGTGGTGTTCACGTTTTCGCCGAAAGTTAGTTTTTCGTCCAGAAAAACGCCTAGATCACGCATCACTGACACTCTTTCTAATTTTACCCCGCCTATAGTGTATGTGCCAGTGACAGGAGCACGTCTCAGGGATAAAGTTAAAATTTTACATTTTACCGGGTTTAAAGTCAGACACCATGCCACAGACCAGCAACAAAGAGAGTCCAGCTGTCTCTGTAGGAACTCAACATCTTCGTCGCTATCAATTTTGCGATACATTTTCACGTCATCCGCGAACATTAAGGTGTATGTCTGAGCAGCTTCCGGCAAATCATTAACGAAACAGGCGAACAGCAGCGGCGATAACAATCCACCTTCCGGTGTCCCCGATGGAACAGGCATCCATCGCGAGCACTTGCCCTTTACAACGACTCTCTGCTGCCTCCCAGACAGATACGACTCACACCATTTAAATGCTTGGTCCGAAATATGAAATGAATGTTTAAGTGTGTGGAGAAACAGTTTATGGTTCACACTTTGGAAGGCCGAACTATAGTCTGTAAATCACAGCCGTCTGAGAGCCAGCCGAGATGTTGCTCCAGGCAGTGTGCAACAACGTGCTCAGGTTAGTGGCGCAGGAGCGTACGGGCATAAAACCATGTAGTGTGTTGGATAAGACGGGTTCCACATGCTGAAACAATGCAGTAAAAACAACTCGCTCCAGTACCTGACTAAAAAGAGGTAGAAGTGAAACTGAGTGATAATTGGATGGCACGCTTTTACAACCTTTCTTGTGTATTGGAACGATATTTGCGCGCTTCCATGTCTGGGGGAATATTCCTTGCTCGAACGACAGTTTACATAATTTTGCCATAGGCACAGACAGCTCATCCGCACATTCATTTGTAACACGAGCACTGGTATTGTCCGGTCCACATGCTTTGTGCGGACTAACACTGCTTATTATTTCTCGGATAATTTCCTCAGACACGTTGAAGCACCGTAGTGTCTCCAAGTCATAATCAGGAGCTCGCGGAAGCTCTTGTACTGTCGGATCTGTAAAATTAGCAGCAAACGCACAGTTTAGTAGCTCCGCTTTTTCACGGTCGTCGGTGATAATATGGTCCCCATCCACAAGATGCGATAATTCACTTTGTTTACCCTTGATACATTTCAGATAAGTCCAAAAACGCTTAGGATTAGTTTTAAGCTCATCGATCAGGCCCTGTAAATACTTATAAAATCTCGAGCTTGTCATCCGCTTAAAAAGTCTACGCTTAATACGGAACGTTGCCTCAGTAGCAGGTGTCCTGGTCCTTTTCATGTGGCGATGTGCCGCTTCCTTTTCCCTCAGCGCCATGCGGAGTTCTCTGTCGAACCAAGGCGGCTGTTGGCGCTTTAGGTGAACTAAGGGAATGTAGTCCTGTATGACTGCGGTCAGTAGGTCGTAAAACAAAGAGGTGGCGTCGTCGACAGGAAGCTGGTCCAGCACGCTCCATGGAGTTAGCCTGAGGGATGTGCGCAAACCATCCCAGTCTGCGCGCTTGTAGTTCCATGCAGAGCTCCTGGATACCACTGGGACGGGTTCGCGCACCGCTCTAACCTCACAGGTCACCTCCTTGTGGTCGGAGGGAAAAACCCCATCACGCACTGTCGCTATGACGTCTTGGTTGTTTGACATCACCAAATCGAGGAAGCTGGGACCGCACGAAGGCTGAAGTATGCGTTTTACCTAGTTTTACTTTTTGTAACAAATTGCCCATATATTTATATTCGGATTCTCGGAACTGTGCGTGGTCTGACTGCGTCCTTGTGTAGAACGGCCCAGCATAAGAAGACGGTTGGTTGGGAGGCTCCTCAAATTTCAAATATATGGATGCATATGCTATTTGCAAGTACGCATCCAGAAACACACAGCACAGCAGGGGGGGGTATTTACCCGGTCATCTGAGTGCATGGCTCTTGAGTGAACGAGCCTGAGAGGAGCACCATGACCTCGTAGTTTTTACTCAGGGCCATCGATATTAAAAGTCAAAACTTTAGTAAGTCATCGGTCTCTTTTCATTAAGTCTTTTCAGTAAAGGGCTAAGCGTTCAACGTTCACACTTTTCTCACTTAAGGAGGATGTGTTCTAGTGTTTTGCCCGTTCCACCGGTTATGCCCAGAACTCACTCTGGCCTGGGGAAGTGCACCTATCCGTTCTGGGACTATTTCTTGTTAGTGAAAATCACGAATGAGCGAATGAACATGCTGGTAGCACATCAGAGCCGCTCCAGCTCCGGGAAGGCTCGGCCCTACTCCTGGGTTCCAGCCTTGTTTCGCAGCCGTTGGCGCGGGCTCGGCAACCCGATCCGGCGTTATTTACGCTCAGCCCGGCGGCCCATAACTCTCCGGCCCGACGCGGAGGAGCGGGCCGACCCTCGCCGCCACGCCGCCAATGAGGGATTTGTTGCGGCATGGGTCGCCGGCGAGGAACTGTACATAGTTATGTATTTAGGTTCCCAAGCCTATTGATCCTTTCCCGTCCTGGAGCTCGCTGAAGGCCTAAATGCTGCGATTCCGGGGGCTACACGCACTGGAGTCTAATGTTGACACGAGCTAAGGTTTTTCGAAAGATCCTCCAGCCGATTCAAGTCAGTTCAGACAAGCCATCTAAGAACTTGTTGTGAGTTCGTACAAAGAATGAGTGAATTAAGGGGCTTCAAATACCTAGCCTGATCCAATATAAGTAAACGGTGCGAACGGTCTATCTACCATGCTGCCTAAAACTATTGTATTTGTTTGTGCATTAAAATATATCACAGGACTACCTTAGTATCGGATTAAGTCATATGTTGTGACAGCGGAAATGTTTAGATTATATGTCATCTCTATCGTATGCCCAATAAGCTGGAGATGAGAGCTTAATACCTAAATGAAGTGCAGCAGAGCTTTATGCTGATGATACTGGGCCGATGGGGTGTATAGGTCAATATGTTTCGCATAACCTGACATCCAGACAATCATATACGATCAAATGAACCGGACAGAATCTGACAAGTGAATCGACCCGGGTACAAATCGACCGGTCAAACAGTATACTCGGCCTTATACAGACAGTGGATAAGATTCGATAAGCGAACTACCCCTTTAAATTCCACAATTTTATTTTCGCAATCAAACATTTTGATTAAACAAGTGACCACTCAACCAGTCAATGCTAAGGTGCTATTCACATATGACGTCAGCGGCCAAATGGGGAAGGGGGTCTGGCATTATCAAATTGTATTAGTTAATGCACGGGAGATTTAAAACATGTGTGATGGCTTATGAGGACAGACCGGATTCATAGCTGTAAGAACATATATGATTTTGAGGGAAGGCTCATGTACAGTTTGATGTTATTTTTTCCACTCAACGCCATAGGGTTAATGGTTAAGAACCTTAAATATTGCACTGAGAGAAATTTTCACAATGTCTATACGAATGCAGCCCTGATATTGGGGTTCACTAGAGCACAACCAACGCTAAACAAGGACAAAACCCACTTCGTGCAAAGGAAAAGTAGTTAAGGCATTGTTTTGAAACGAACATTAGTCGTCCTCTCATAATGATATGAACACGCAACTAAGCCAGTACAAGGGAAGCAACGCTGTCCCGTATGATAAAGCCGGCAGTAGGACAGTCTTGCTAATACATTGGCAGATGGTCGTATCCTTACAAATGCCGTGCACATTTTGACCTGGTATTACTTGTGTCGCGGAAGCACCGAAGTGTAGATGCACGTGCGCTACTGCATTTTTCATTCGTGTCGTGATCAAACGCCCCTTCAGTAAGACGCATGCCACGGGAGTGTGCGTGGGACGGTGTTAGTACAGTTAACGGATTGCGGTGGAAGTTTCTTTGGTTAGCATATAGCCTATTTAGGCATATTCTAGACCAATCTTTTTCAGTGTCAGTTCCCTATGACATTGGGAGAAGGCAGTCGCTAAAGTGGTGTGAACTTGGAAACGGATTGGACTTGCAAGGTAAGCAGCTGCATTGGAATGCGAAGTGTCCAATTAGGTACATGCATACCTACGTGTTTGGAAACTCCTTCCATTGCATACAAATGGCTTTATGGATGTAGCCCAGGATTCTCAGGCATATGGAACCAGTGGCGGATCTGGCCGGTAGGTTTAGGGGGCAACCAAAGTAAAAAGAAAAAAATAACCCGGTAAAATATTTGGTCACAAGATGTTTGCTTTTGCTATTCAAGGATCATTCACTAAAGCGGTTTTTGATATCAAGAGGACCTAGGTCCAATGCTTGCACTGAATTTGACTGGTTCTGTTTGAGTTGAATGGTTCAGTTAAAGCACCAAAACCTTGCTTATAGACTTAAGGAGCAGGCGCCGGGGAAAATGACTAAAAGTCAACAGCTTTTGGGGTGAATATGGTTCTTCACTGAACTTTTTCGTTTGGGGGATCAACTGCCTTTTTCGCCCTCTCCCCTGATTCGGCCACTGTTTGGAACCTTCTTTGAGTTCTGGTGACCTCAATATTGATTTAACCAAAAATTCGCATAATGGTTATTCGTCTCGTCAAGAGCTATCGAACGCAAACAAAGGATACATCTGCACTCCGGTTTTCCGATGACCGTGTCCTAACCGCCTCGCGTCTCATTTTCAGCCCGAGCTCCTAGGC
The DNA here is from genome assembly GCA_034440635.1 of Lepas anatifera. Taxonomy (NCBI): domain Eukaryota; kingdom Metazoa; phylum Arthropoda; class Thecostraca; family Lepadidae; genus Lepas; species Lepas anatifera. The sequence continues at coordinate 194,508 of JAOTON010002234.1, forward strand.
CCTGGTGTGGGTGTTCGGCGAGTACATGATAACATCCAGGCTGTGGGTGCGACACTGCGAGCGCACATAGTATGTGGAATGACGTGGAGGTGGTGGTGGTGGATGGCCAATTGAAGTTCTCCTGATGTGGATCATATGCCAGTTCGTCTTCAGTGTGGAAGTAAAGGGACCAAAACAACAGTTCGCTTTTTGGCCTTCAATGTCCTCGCTGCAAGGACGTGAAGGTCCTCTGAAATCATCAAAGAATTTCGGGATGCGATGGTGATGGGAGATAGCTGAGCTGGAGAGGCTCAGGTGATTGAGCTGGAGTGGCTCAGATGGCCAAGATGATTGCGGTATGATGTTCGTGTTATTTTCATTCGTGCAAAGATTTTGCAACTACTACGATCTGTGATAGTCATGTGTTTGATTTTCTTCATAAATTGATCGCTCTTAATAAAAGAAAAACAACAAAGGAAACATGTTTTAAGGAGTTACCTCAGATGCGATCGTGTTTTTCAGCAGGAACGAGGAGTTTTATTAGGGTTGAAATAGTGGTCAATGATATACTTCGAACTTTTTGTAGACCTTTTCACTGGTTTATAATTCCCCATACTGAAGCTAAAAAGCCAACTCAACCCTGGTCAAGCCTCGTCCTGGTGCTAACTTTTGGGCCCGCAATGTTAGTTTTTGGAGTAAAAACTGGTAAATGCTTGCTAATGATGCGATATTTAGAACACAAACTTTATGGTTCTGCAGCCCTCGTTACAGATTGTAACATAGTGAAAATATCTCTCAGTGTGGCGGGCATTGCCCCTTGGCGTGTTCCTACACCTATGGGATGTTTCCATTATTGGAATTGCTGTAACGACTGGGTTTTTTAAGTGACGTCTGAAAAATCACTCCGATATGATTTACCAAATATGCTCCAAAAAGCAAAGTCGCTAGAAACCAAGTTCAAGGGGGAGGGCGTTCAAACGCCCCCCTCCCCTTGTCAGACTCCGTTCCCCATATTTCTCAGACCCCCCCCAGTCAGCGGCAGGTGGGGCTAACAGTTCATAGGCTGATGCTTTACTGCTTGGATGCAAAAAAATTCCCTCTGGATGTCCGATCGTGGAATAACAAATCCTGGAATCTTAATTCAAATGAAATAAATGTTCCTCAATCACGGAATTGCGATCACAGCCCGTTGCATTCTTGATAGCGGAATATCGATAGCGGAGCACCTACTTTCCGATCACGTGAACGGAACTGATTAGATCCATTCTGCATCCAGGATTCGAGGAGGCAGAACATTAAACATCTTGTCAACTGATCTGCGAAAATGGCAGTTCCCATCACATTGTTCCCGCGTCATTGATTTGTTATGCACGGTAACTGACGTACCTGACAGAATATTATACCCGTTTACACTGCATTGCTGCCTATCTGGAAACATGAAGCTGACGAAAGAGCATGCTGGAAAACTGCTTACTTTTTACATGTGACTTCTGAGCAGGTATAGGTTTAAGCTGCTTAGAAGGATTTTTTACGAGGATTGAGTCCGGCTGCACATGCTGGTAGCAGGAGCAAACCATTTGTTTTCTTAGGAAAACTAATTTTGAGTACGTTTAGTAAGAAAGCCAGGGAAGCATGTCCAGAGACTGAATTTACGATCGACCCAGATTAAAAAATGTACCAGACCCGATTGAGCGGCACCACATAGGAATCAGCTGCATCCGCCAAAAGTGCTCTGAAATCGTGCTCCTGAGAGCCAAAACGAACGACTTGTACTGCGCTGAACCCAGAGTGGATTCCCATGTGTCGGACCGCGCTGATAGGCGATCTAATTCACAATGCCGAGACTGGCCATCAAATTGGGATATCATGTTATGAAATGTTCGGCATCATCGGCATATAGGCTGCCTCTTCCACACATTTTCCCCGCGCGACTTAATTCCAGCTCCAGATGATTAATGCTTAGGGGTCATAATCAACGAGATCAATAACTGATAAAAAGATAGTGCTGGTAGCGAGTATGCCAGTAGTATATAAATACTGTCTAGTTCAAATTACAAGCCAACATGAGATGACGCGTTTCAATCTGAATATTAGCGCCAGGTCTGAAGAGTAGATTTAAATAAAACGAACAAAACGTATTTCATGTTTTGACGGAGACTATGCGGGACAAAAATGACTGAATCCATCAAAATCAGATTTTGTAATCCTTGCATGAACACCATGGCCAGATCCTGGCCTTTAGTTTCCCTTGATAAGTTTCCTTTCACCCCAGGATTTACAAGCGTAATGTTGATCTTCACCTAAGAATTCACCTATGCTTGCGGAGGGGGTGATCTTAAGATGGAATGTCTAAGCTATATTTGTCACTTCTTTAGTCTGATCATTTAGGTTTGGTCATGGATAGATATCTCAGTATCATGGCCCATGTAAACCATAGGCAGATCCAGGAGGCATGAAGTTCTCCCCCGCAATCGACCCTTGGTGGCCCTCTGAAGTGGTCCCGGTGCCCCCCCTGGAATGTCGCTTCCCATCCCTTTTCCCTCTGGATGCGAGTATCGGAGCCCTGCGATATTATTTGGCACCCGCCTGATAGGATTTGGAATTTGTATTTTCCGCCCGAAAGCGGCATCCCGACTATGTGCCCCACCCCCCACCTCACGTACCCCCTGTCCCCCCTAGCTGTGCTCTGACACAGCTGGTATATATATAGGCACCACCTTGGGGGGTTCACTCCCTGGGCCAAGTCATAATGCTGTCTCCCCTTCACATACTAGATATTCTGTTGAAAAAGGCACCATGTGAACACACCCTGTGGCCATCAATTGCATTCACGAACTTTCAACTGCGAATAATTGTACTGTGTCCTCCACGACATTTTTACTCACTGCTTAAACATAAAGAGGAAAATTCGGGCATCGGTTCCAAGTTAGAAGGGGAGAGGGAGACTGCTCCCTCTTCCCCCATGGCTCCTGTGCCTGTGCGGCTGTCCCACCGTCCCTCACCCCGCTTCTCCACCTCCTCACGTCGATGCCGACGACGGAGTGCCCCTGCCACCATGCCATGAAGGTGGCGCTCAGTGCCTGTTCGCACGAACGGTTTTGGTGACGTGGCGAGAGTGCAGGCTGCGTGACGGCAGGCGGTTACCGCCAGCAGCAGAGTCCAACACTTCAGATGGCGTGGACTTCGCCCAGCAAGAGGCCCAGAGGCTGTCCCTGGGAAGCGAGGCGGACCTAAAAATGCTTAGCTTTCGACCATTGAGTGTTGGATAGATGCATGTGGCTCCAAACAGTGTTATCGGACATGAAGCTGGCTTCTTCTTTGTTTGGAGATATGCTGTCTCATACTGCTTGCAGTACATATGTTTTTAATGTTGAAGAGAACTTGCAATCGAAATAGATCACCCCAAGTTATTCAGTGAAAAGAAGCGTTTAAAATTATGTGATAGCAGCCATCAGAGCATCTTATTTTTCTCCATAAAAGTGAACGCAATATTTTCGTGTTAAGTCTTCATATCAATAGGTATGTACATACATACATACCTAACATTCACAAAAGTGTTTGCAAGGTTTCGATTTTTTTCTTCTGGGCGTTATATAACCACTAAGGCTGGTGCGCCCTTAAGCCCCAATAATCAATCAATCAGTCAATCAATCGATTTCAAGAAATTTGAAATTTAAAGTCCGTTCAAATCGAAGGAATTGAAATTTGACTGAGGGACGTGAAATGTGTAGCGGGCACATCTTTGATGTCGACATAGACCACAGATGTCTACGTGAAAAGGCATGATTGCCGCTTCAAATTTATATTGAATATTAGCTTCTGCTGAACATCATAACTTCCGTTTGAATCCCTAACTTATGCTTACTTCTCGGGGGCGCGGTGGTGGAGTGGTCAGCATAGCTGGATTCCACGCAGCCGACCCGGGTTCAAGGCCCGGCGGCTTCCCTGAACAAGGAGCAAGCTGGCTCCCGAGCAACCCTTCCAACAGGGAGAGAGTTGGCGACGCCATATGACCCTGGCAGTTGGTGCGTCGATAAGCCCCAATAATTATATTATGCTTACATCTGCTTATTTCTGCTAATTTTTCCCTACTTCTGCCCTGAAACACATTCCAAATATTCAAGACAAGACATTGCAGACCGTCCTATGAATATAAGTCAATGATGCAGGCCCAATTGGCATACCAGTCCAAATGCTATCGAAACGGTATCAGCTAGCAAAACAAACATCTATGCAAATCAGTTTCAACAAAAATCCAAGACACTAACTAAAAACACTTACGTCCACGGGGTAGATGTTGTAGCACTAAGCAGAAAACCAGCACCGATGTCAGCCAGACCGGAAATGACCTAGGTCACACGCGTGGCCAGCAGCGGCCTGGCGGTACCGAGCAGAAACCACTAGTAGGCCTAAATTAAACTATTGCCGGCCAATAAAATTACCAGAGTAAGTATTTTCCAACAAATCAAGTCTTCACCTAATATTCGTTAGCCTAACTCCTCAAATACACAACCAAATAATAATGTCTACAGTATGACCGGAACCAGGTCAACATCTTCCACAACTGGTAGTGATACGATCAATCCAACCAGGTAGCGCGCTAGTGCAGTCGCCTTTACATACAAATTACTAAAAAGTGTTGCTCTCGTGACAACCAGCAAATCAGCCCTAGACACCAGTCTACACCTCACCCGATCTCAAAAACACGATCCACCGATCAGAAAAGAATACTCATGCGAAAACAGCAGTATAAAGCCAGTCAAATAGCACGATAAGTCAAGTGCTATAAATCAAAATAACAGAACAGCACGTTTTCCACTATCAAAGGCTAAAACTGGATCAGGATATTTGTGAACTTTGAATATGGTAAGCTACTGAGGCAATAAATACAAGACCAAATACACTCTCTAAACGAATCAACAATAACTTATTCTGGCCAAACTATCCCGTGGACAGGAAGCAATTGACATATTTCATAAGAAATCATCATAGTCTCGGGAGAAAGTAGCCTAGGTTCAACCTTGCGTGACGATTAATCACCATTTCGGGCATCAAAATATTCCGTTTAATCAGAACAAGCTATCCCGAATCTCATGACAAAATAACGATGCCACGAAAGCCTTAGCCTGGGAAATTGTAAGTAAGTCTGCATTTAAACCTCTGAATTAACAAAACCCCAAAACCAAATGAATAAGAAAGCAAATAAAATACCTCGATTATAATTGATTTCTGAGACTGCAAGCATAGCAATGCATAACACTTACGTAGGAAGCTGGTAGTATGTGAACGTGAAGGAGCAGGTCCATTCTACATCTAATCATTCGCTAAAATGATTACCAACTACGACCGAATAAGTCTAGCAAAATGCTCTCCAGCACAAGTTTGGCTTAAACGTAAAACTGTAAACCAGATAAGTAGCACTGAGTGTAAGAGTGACTTACTGAGATAAATGGCCGTCTGGGAAGCTTTTACCACGAAAATCCAGCTACATGTAAATGGGCCCTTTCTTTTTAAAGAGCCCACACAACAAACAAATATTTATTTGAGAACAGAGGCCGTCCCGGCGATGTTAGATACAGCTTGCTCTCTATGAGGCGTGTAAAGTGCCGCGAGCCGATCTTGAAAGGGCAGCTCGAAGACTGGAAAACCATTTCTTACGAGACGGTTTTATTCCGTTTCTGTGGACGAAAACGAGCATCACAATTCGGAAAAACCCCCATGCTCACAGGGACGCCACTTCGAGCCAAAGATAACGCAATTATCGATAAATCCGTTTCACGACCAACTCTAAATATCCATCATACTAATACCTTAGAGGATAACTTCACAATTATTGGAAAACATGATCAACCAGACGCTAATCCGAAAGACAACATCTTTGCAACATAAACGTACCGACTCGTTGCGCTTCCATAGATGACGGCAACGCGCAACTTCTCCATCTCGCCGTACACAGACATCTGGCTCCATCACGGGACCCCACCGGCTCGGGATCGCGGCTCACAAATAGTCACATGGCCGCCAGAGACCTACGAGTTAAACCTATCATTACAAATATATAAAGATAACTCGAAAACCCAGAAAGTGTCGTGTGAAAAACGTCTGATTTAACTCAATATCGAAAGCATATCACGCATAGCAAATCAAATTGATAAGCGTGTGCCATAAACTACTTACGGACGGCAGCCGGGCTCTACACACATCTTGTCATCACAGCGTCCGTCAGCGAAAAGACCAACGCCCCTTGATAGCCGACCCAGGTCACCACACAGCGCCCGCAGCAATTCGCATGACATCAAAGTCCCTACACACAAGACGCACTATCGAAATCATCGCACCTCCAACTGAAGCCTCAGACCTTTCATGACTCAAGAACCGCCTGTTTAAGAATATTCTACCAAAACAGCACAAATCATGCCTATTCCAAATACAAAACAATTGTTAAACCTCATCACTAGGCTCACGTCACGTGACTGTCAGTGGCCCGACCCAAGTTTACCAAAGACCACCAGCCATCTAGCGGCAGGAGGACAAACCGACAGTACACATTAATCCCCTCATCGGCGCTCTCAACAATACGACTGATACTTTGCCAACAGGGCTGCAAACGGGATCTTACAAGGCGGGTCAGTTCTGGGTCATCCTATAGGTGGTGGGTCTAGCCTCCACGTGGGTGACTAAATTTTTCGCTTTCATCCACCTCTGCAATGTCAGCATTTCTCTTTTAATTTTTCGGCCGGCTATAGTGTGATCTAAGCATTTGAGCAGTTTTTCTCGTGAAAAACCCATTGGTCCTTAAAGCTACCCTCGTCACTTGAGTCATAAACAGAGCAGTCAAAAATTTCGTAACATAAAAAGTCACATGTCCCCCTTCAAATCTACTTGAAAAAACACGAGACCCTCCCGTTTAGACTAGCCCTCCCTCCAATGTTGCTCAACTGATTACAAAACTCTGCATGCCGGCTAAGTCCAAAAACATAACGCATAAAGTTACAATTACCACCATCCCTCTTGTTTTAGGCCCCAGAATTCGAAAAAAAGATAGTAGGGGATTCGAGCGCCCGCCACAAATCAGCCAATTTTGCCCCATCCCTCCAAAACCGCAATGTATCATGCGCGATGAGATCATTGGCCGGGTTTTAGGTCGTCAATATGCTGAGCGGAGACGGTTAGATCGGTTTCTTAGGAATCAGTGCCTCTGCCCTCCCTGCGACTCTCGCCTTACGGGATCTGGGCGATCGCTCAAACTAGAGAGGTTCTCCTCGGGTGCGCCTCCGGCCTTACCCCGGTATCTTTTCAACTACTCTACTTGAGGCACTAGGCGGGCATAGCCCACCCACCTTCAGAACCACATCAACCGCCTCTGCTGAGCAGGGACTCCCTAGAGCCCAGCCCGCGCCTTGAGCTGATTCGGAGTCGGGTGATTAAACATTGGAAAAGAACGCGTTTGCGTCCCTTCCAAAGATGGCCCATTCACCGCTGCCCACAGACACGCTGTACACAAGGGTACGGCTAACAGAACGTCAGTCCTCATTTCGTTATCGTATCTGCATTCACTGTTCTCCCGGGGGAGGAAAGTAAATGTAAAATTTCGAATATGTATTTGGAACGACAGGGGAAGCATGGGGTTCAGTGTAAATCATGCACTTTAATAACAAAATATCCATACGTTTTGCTCGGCTTAATACAAAAGGAGAGTTTCACGCTACATTGAATCCTGATTACAATTTAACAATTTACCTAACCAAATATCTTGACCTGGCCTGTTCCTGATTTCATCAGGTACCTCCAGCTTACGGAAAAAAACTACAATTGGCATGCCCATGCTAATATAGCAATAATAACTAATAATCATGATATAATAATGTTTTAATATATGCTAATAATATAATAAATAATTACTACATACAAACTGGTATCCACTGTTAATTTCATACGCGTGAGCCTAAATTTTGAGTTATATTTTTGAACCAGGTCCGCTTATTCTGAGGAGGTAAAATGGGAGAAGGGAGGGTTGCATTTAGATTAATTTCTCCGGGAGCAGGTGGGAACGGGCTGGCCATGGTCATGGCTGCGGGCGTACTCACGCTGACGTCCCGGGCCGGATTTTGCAGTTCTTTTCCCCTCTGGCATTTTTTCTTCGATTAATCAAAACGTCTTTTGTAGCTTCCCTTTGCCTCTCGAGCTTCGCCTCTTGCTTTCGTACAATGCAATTCTGTTCCTGTCTGACTTCTTGTCCTCCCTCGTTTCGTTTGTCCTTTTTTCTGCATCTTGAATTCTTCTCAGGCCTGAATTTTCACTCCCAGTTTACTTTTTCTCTCTTGCTATCTGCCCCTTTTTCATCTACTTCATATATTGTCTGTTCCCTGCCTCTTGATTTCTTCCGTCTCCGCTGTTCTTATCTCCAGCCACCTCCGACATTTTCATCCCTCCTCGCTCGGCTGTCTCTTATGTCACCGCTGCTCCTCCTGCCCCGACTGCCATCCTCTTCCTTTTCCTGACTCGACTCACGTCCGACCTTTCTGCCTCTTCCACCGTGACTCCTTTGCTTCTCTCGACGGTACCCCCTCCTCTCTTTCAATTCCGGTTATGTGGCCTGGTCACGGGGTTGTCACGCGCCTCAGCCACATGGCTGGTAGGCACGTGACCATCGCTGGCAGTCTGGCTCATATCATGCCACGTGCTCTGGATGCTAATTTTTTCAGTAGACGGTGTTGAGGAAGGCCCAGAATGATTGTTTGGTAGGATGTTTGGTTTTAAGGTTTTGTTTTACCTCTCCAGAACAACCGGGAACTAGTTAAAAATGTAACCCGTTACATACACAAACCAATCATCCAATGAGCTCACAACTTACAAGTTCTAGAAAGGTCAACTCCCTCATGGTCCAGGCCGGCATGTGCATTTGAAAGCAGTATTACGAAAGAGTATACAAATTCCAGCTATCGTCTCTGCATTCTGGAAAGTGATCCTTGAAATTCTACAAACTCTAACGGTTTCGGCAAACATCCGCCACATGATGTCAAGTACTCTTCCCCAACTAAAACCCAGTGACGTCTTGTTAAAAACATTGACGTATTCTGCTGAGCATTATCCCTATCCCGTTATGATAAAGACATGTGAATGTTAAGACTGCTCTAATAGCTATTGAAAAAGGAATTACGTAGGTATCCAGAAACATTTCCACGACGATCATCCTCCGTGAACAGTAAGGTAATCTGATTACCCGAAAACATAAAACACGAAGCGGCAAAATATTTACTACCTGTCAGGCTTATCCATCATTTCTACGATTCCTCCCGTGAGAAAGATGACTGACATGAGCACGACTACTCCACTACTCCCGTAAACGGCAGAAGAAAACTTACAGTCTGGCCAATCTTCCTCGATCGTGTCAATATTCAAGCTACTACCAAATCATAAGACTGTTTTTGCTCGTGTGATAAGCCATCGTAAGCGTCTCGGGCGATACCCTCAAGACAAAGTGGCAAAATGTCAGTCTGTTTTGCCTGATCCCAGCCATGAATTCTGGAATAGATAGTGAAATCCTCAAGAAACCTAGCCAACGATCCCTGTCCGTTATACTTGGGAATGATCAGGCCTAAATCTACAAAATCCATTTTCGGCGCACAAGACGTAGGGAAAATCCTCACTTTTGGCAACTGTAAGCTCTGATTTTAATCCATGTTTTCTCAATTCCATGAATGAAATTTAGGGCAGCACAGTCCCGCGTCAATGTCATGTCAGACAATTGTTCAAGCGTCGGAAAGATCAAAGCAACAATCATTAACATAATAATCAAAACACGGAATTAGCTTTAAAGGAAATCACTCAGAAGCCCTCATGTTGTCCACCCCGGACACACCAGTTCAAGAGCAAAAAGCTGAGCTGCACCTGCCCACCATCACAGTAAGCAAAGAACCGCCCCGATAGTGCGACACGCGTCGGCAGACTCAAATCACTGAGGAGTGCCGGGAGCAGTCGCGTGACCCAGCGGCAGGACAGTTCCGCGCGCAGAGGCGAGCCGAGCCGTGCGCGTCAGGGGCCTGAGTCCAAGCCTCAGTCGGTCACCGGCGGTCGAAAGGAGTACAGTACCAGGACTAACCTCTACCACCACAGCACGGACAGTACCATGATGACCGGCGGTAATGAGCAGCAACGTGGCAGGTTCGTTTCCGCTGTCACCAAATGTATAGCGGGCAGATCTTGGATGCCGACATAGATCACGGATGTCTCCGTGAAAATGCATGATTGCCGCTTCAAATTTATATCAAATCTTAGCTTCTGCTTAACATCATAAATTCTGTTTGAATCCCTAGCTTCTGCTTACATCTGCTTTTTCTGCTGATTTTTCCCTACTTTTACCCTGAAACACATTACAAATATTCAAGACAAGACATTGCACACCATCCTATGAATATAAGTCAATGATGCAGGCCAAATTGGCATACCAGCCCAAATGCTATCGAAACGGTATCAGCAAGCAAAACAAACATCTATGCAAATCAGTTTCAACAATAATCCAAGACACTAACTAAAAACACTTACGTCCACGGGGTACATGTTGCAGCACTAAGCACAAAACCAGCACCGATGTCAGCCAAACTGGAAATGGCCTAGGTCACACGCGTGGCCAGCAGCCGCCTGGCGGTACCGTGCAGAAACCACTAGTAGGCCTAAATTAAACTATTGCCAGCCAATAAAAGTACCAGAGTATTTTCCACCAAATCAAGTCTTTACCTAATATTCGTTAGCCTAACCCTCAAATACACAATCTAATAATTTATACAGTATGACCGGAACTAGGTCAACATCTACCGCAACTGGTGGTGACACGATCAACCCAAACCGGTAGCGTGCTAGTGCTGTCGCCTCTACATACGAATTGCTAAGAAGTGTTGTCTTTCGTGACAACCAGCAAATCAGCCGTAGACACCAGTCTACACATGTTTCAGGTTACTGACACAAACTGACATATGATGACTGCGTCTACATCAGTGATATAGAACCTTCATATACTAGAAACAGTAGCGTGGCTCGTCAAAAATAGGTTGGTTTACTATAGGAATATCATTGGATAATAACTGTCCAGTGTTTTGCGGCACTTATATTTCCAATCGACGAATAGCTCTCCTATAGGTGGTGTGACTTGTTTGTTTCATTTCAGGTGTGTGTAGCAGCGCCGAGTACGCTGCCGAGAGGTCCACCATCGATCTGAGCGTTTCAAGAGACAGTCAGATCGACCAAAAGAGGCTTATAGACGTTATCTAAGCTTGAAACGCTGCAGTTCAAGGTCAGGCCGCCCTCTGAGCCATCTAGCGGCGACATCTGAAGATGACAGCACGACGCTTTTTGCCTGCCGCAATAGCTGTCGCTCTCTGCCACACTGGAGAGCCATTTCTCAGACTAGGTAAGCCTCCAGCCACGCCTCTTTAACTGCTCTAATGTCACTATATTTCCGTTTTTATCTTCAAGGATATGCTTGATTTTTTGTAAATGAGTTGACATCGCCCGTTACGGGATGTCAGGAGCCGCATGACGAAATCCATGGAGCGAAGCGCATTGAGATTTCTCAAGCGGCTCTATTCTGGCCGCTCAGACGGGTCTCGTCGTGGTCTGTCAGAGCCGCATGACGAAATCTATGGAACGAAGCGGATTGAGATTTCTCAAGGGGCTCTATTCTGGCCGCTTGGCGGTTCTGACAGTTGATGCCAGGACTCTGCAATTGTGTAGGGTGAAATTTTGGAACAATCATTTTCAATTTTGGATTTTTCTCATTTTTATTTCTTAAGCCATGAACTTGAAATTTGTCTCCTTTTGAATAAGCAACAGGGGCCACCTAAAAAAAAATTCGAACTGGTCCGACAATATGTATTACTCCAAAACGCAGTATTCCTGATACAATAAAAATGCTATTGAAATTTGACGGCCGACTTATAAGCTCGAAACGTCAGAACGCACGCTTCAGTTAGTTTTAAGACAGTTGCTTAGTAGCTTAGTAGCTAGGTCAATTTGCTTGTGCTTAGATATAGTTTCCAATGGAAACCGTAAAATTCTGACCTAGTTTTTGTCATTTTGCCGGAGGACTGCTTTTTGTTCATTTCATTTAAATCTTAATATCTCGCGATCTAATGCGCCGATTTGACTTTTCATTTCAAATAATAGAAGAACATTGCTTCCCCCTGATAATTTTTTGAGATGGATATCGTGATATTAAAATTCGTTGTTTTATATGTATAAATATAATTTTAGTAGAAAACCTCTTATTTGTAGCTTCTCGGTTCCTAGCAAATGTCATTCACAAACTTACAATTGACATTGCTGAATAGGAAAATTAATTTCCGTCAGTTCATTAATTTACACTACCCACTTATCTCCAACGGCTTTCGAGTAATTCGTCTGAAAGGGTATTTCAAGGAGCTAAATTTCTCGGAACACGTTTGTTTCTCACCATGGTTTCAAGTCCTCAAAATGAATGGAAGAGGATGCAATTTAGCATAAAGCTAGCTTAGGGTCCTGGGTCGCCGATACAAGTGATTCTAAGCCAATATGGTGTTTGGTTCGTGTTCTAGAAGCAGCTTTACACCATGCCTTTTCTGTACGAACACAGCACCCGGCGCCACGATCACGGCATCGTTTTGATTGAGTGATACCGGCCAGTGACCTCCTGACTGGTCACAGATGTAGGGTTAGTGGGAGCCGGTAAGTGTTGCGCAGTGGTCTAGTGGTCAGAGGCCCTGTCTCTTGGTCAGGGGTGGCCGGTTTGAATCCGGGGTTGACTGCGGGATATTTATTAGTTATTTCAAAGGAAAGAATGATAACACTGACCTACAGGCTTGTGAAGAAATACATTGAGAAGGAAATATGGTTTGCGTTCAGCACATTGTCATGCGGCTCTCCTGCACCGGTGGGGCGTTAGCCCAGGTCGCAGACCGGGGTTGTCAGAAGCCGGTGACGAACGAAGTATTGTAGTTGTTGGCGTCTGTCAGTCCTGAGAATTGATGTCAGAGCTCTGAAATTTTGTAGGGTGATAGCCCTTTTGCTCCAGACACCCCAACTGAAGCCCCGAGTTGAAATCCAAAATAGTTTTTGAGAAATTTTGGCTCAAACTTTTTCTGTTTTATATTTTTCTAATGTTTACTTCTTAAGCTATGAACTTGAAATTTATGTCCTTTTCAATGGATAACAAGGGCCAGCTAGGGAAAAAATTGAGCATACTTATTGCGCAAAAACGCGGAATTTCTCACGCGAGCAAAAAACCTGCTAAAAGTTGATGACCGACTTGTGCGCTCAAAATGTCAGAAGACAGGCCTCAGTTAGCCGAAAGGCAGTTACCTAGGGGTAGCTAGGCAAATTTTGTAGTGCCTAGGCATAGTTTTGAGCGCAAAACGTAAAATTTTGACCTACTTTTTACAGTTCTTCCGGAAGACTGAATTTTGGTTCATTTCATTTCAACGTTAATATCTCACAATCTAATTGAACGATTTGAGTTTCCATTTCAAATAATGAAAGAACATTGCTTTTGCCTGATAATATTTGGAGATGGAAATTGTGAATGTGAATTTTTTTGTTTTATAGGCATAAATATAAATTGAGTCAAAAACTTTTTATTTGCATCTTCCTGGTTCCAAGCTCATGCCACTCACAAACTCAGAACTGACATGACTGAATAGGAAAGTTACTTGCGGTCATTTCGCTCACTTATACTATCCACCTATCTCTAATGGCTTTCGAGTAATAAGTCCAAAATGTATTATAATGTGCTAAATTTCTCGGACCACCTTTGCTTCTCACCATGGTTTCAAGTCCTTAAAATGGATGGAAGTGGAAGAAATTTGGCATGAAGCTAGCTTAGGATCCTAGCTCGACGATACAAGTAATTTCAGCCCAAAAGAATGTTTGGTTCGTCTTCTAGAAGCACCTTTATGTCGTGTCTTTTCGGGACAAAGACAGCACCCGGCGCCAGCGTCCCGGTATATTCGGCTGTCCAGTGACCTCCTGACGGGTCACAGATGTTCAGCTGGTGGGAGCGTGAATAGTGTGGGACGGTGGTCTGGTGGTTAGAGGCGCTGTCTCTTGATCAGGTAGGCCTGGTTCGAAGCCGGTGGTGACAACGTACTCTTTATTGGTTATTTCAAAGAAAAAAATGATAAAACTGACTTACAGCCTTATGAAGAGATATATTAAGAACGAAATATGGGTAGCTTTCAGCACATTGTCATGCGGCTCTCCTGCGTCGGTGGGGCGTTAGACCAGGTCGCAGACCGGGGTTCACATATGACGTCAGTCGAATTTGAGGATGTTCAAACCCCTCCCCCTTTATCAGCAATCGTCAGAAAATTGTCAAGCCCCGTCCCTTCGTCAGCAACGTGAGCAATCGTCAGAACCCTCCCGTTAACAAATCTCATGTCCACCGCAAAAACACTAGCGAAAGACGCACGGGTGTTACTTGATATATCTTTGGAGGTGCCTGGGCATCTCTGATAAGGGGGAAAGGGGTGGGTGGCTTAGTGGGTAGCATCAAAATCTCCAAAGCCACCGGTCCCCTATTCAAGTCCAAGTGGAGCCTCTGAATAAGTTGATCTGATCCCCAAATCCCTCTCAATAGGGTAACATTTGGTGACGTCGTATAACCTAGGTAGTTTGTGGGTCATTAAGGCCCAACAATTGTTATCATTATCATCTGGGACGAACCGGTGAAGTGGTATTCAAATCTCCTTTAAATGTTGGTGTTTTTCATTTTAAGTATTTTTAATTTCACGCATTTATTATTTTTAGAATATTAATTTGCAGGCCCCTTATAGGGGACAGGAAGTTATTTTCAGCTGTCTCTATATAAATAGGGTTTTTTTCGGCCCATTCTGTTCCCCGTGTATTTTCAATAGAGATATATACGGACCTAAGCTTAGGTCATCGATACCGTAAATCCCGTTACTAAAACTTCTAGTACTCGATGGGTCTATTATGTGATATGAACACACAAGAGCAATAGATGATTAAACCCGTTTTCACTGGTGCCAATCTAAAAGGTTTTGGAGATGAAGTCACTGGATCTGGTTTGATGGCCCAACCTAAGATGATATAACCTTGAAAATTAGAGAAAGGCGCTCAATCGATCTATGATAAAGCGTACCAAATATGGCGGTGCTTCTTCGCACTGCAGTTTTCTGGCACCGTCGAAAAAACCCAAGGAGATATTGCAACACCCCCCCCGCACCGGGACGAGGGATAGTAAAATAGTACCTAAGGGCAGGTCAGATCCTGCTGGAAATGGGAGATAAAATTCGCTGATGGTTAGCTTTCTGAGTTCAAGTAGAGCTTTCCTTCTAATAAGGTCGCTCTAATAACACATGCTAAAAAACAGCAGAATTACCTACCTCTTGTCATCATAGAATTAATCGCATTTCAGGTTTCAATGTTTTCTTTTGTTTCAATGTCCGCCCCAATCTCCAGTTCCTATGTTTCAACTTTGTAAACTGGTAAGAAAAGGTTTAGGCATCCACGAATAACAAGTACATACCTACACCTCAAAACATCAGGGCAAACTGTGCACGCATGAAAGAACCGGACAAGACTTGAGAAGCAGGCACTTCACTATAACAACAAAAAACTATATGAAAACACATCATAGGTAATGCCTAGCATAAACTCTGCTTTGAAACTAATTCAAAGGGGCAGGAAGAAGCCATAACGATCTCCTCTTCAAGCGTACGGCTCCTTGTTTTGTTTTGGAAAAACAACCACCACCCGCAGCCGCTTGCCGCGTAACATTGTATGAAATTACTCGGCTAGCATAATTTTTAGCGTATTCCTAGAATATTAAACTAAAACTGGTCCTATTGTATAATTTTAGTATGTTTGGCTACACAACTTCAAAGTACCCGCTCTAGAACTGCCCTGGGCCTGCGCGTTCTCACTCAATGAAACAATCCAAGACAGCCAGTGATTTGTCCTCCCCCGGCCAGCAGTTTTCAAAAAAGCCATACCCCCTCCCACTTTGCCAGCAAAAGTCCAAGAATGCCACACCCCTCCCTCTTCGGCGAGTGACGTCATATGTGAACAACCCCTTGATATATGACATGTCTGTTGGTGATATCGAGAAAGGGAGAAATGAATAAGCATAATCTCCTATTGCCCTCGTATTGCCATCTTGGAAGCTTTGAATATATGTTTCAACACTATTCAACCAGCAAAAAGGAAAACGGCAACATAATTTACCCTCATATTTGAAAAAAATAACTGGGCATATCTCGAAATCTTATATTAATTTATTGATGTTATCTGATCTGATCTGATGTTATCTCTGGGGCTTGCGCCAGATTGCACCAGAGAAGGAAGCTTAAAAGACTGGTGCGGTGTCTCTTCTGTGATCACTGAACCTGTGTGAGGTATATTTTGTATTAATAAGTACACACTCAGGAATAGAACCAAAGCATGCCTCGGCATCCCCGTTTAATTGGACCATCTCTCTGTGGCTGCTGATTTGTGATGCTGTGATGCTGAACCAATTACGATTTGAAGCTTCAGCCGGCCCCACGTGCACGCATCTTTGTGTAGATTTTACGTGTGCATTCAACCTAAAATGTGTAAGGAAGTAGTTAGCTATTAATTTTAGAGCATTCGGTCTCTTCTTTCGGAAATTAAGCAAGAAAAATACAAGCTCACCGTGATATGACTGAGCCTAACATTAATAATGAAGAAATAGTATGCTGTATTGATTGTTGTGGAACTGGGGGGCTAAAACTGGCCACCATAACACAGAGTGTGTACGGCATTGGGCCGTTCCCACGCGTTAACACAGTCAGTGCCATTTCCTTTTCCTCAGTGTTCATGCCCAATGCCAGTAAATGATGATAAGTTGGGCAATATCCTGCGGTGTTCATACCTATAAATGATGTTTTGGTTTAGTGTCGGGCGCTACCGCTGCTGAGGCACTGGTAGATACAGTGGGGAGGGCTGGTCCGCCACTGGCCTGAGCCGAGGTGGCCAGGAAACACACGTGGCAGTAGTCAGCCTTCCCAGCCGACGTGGCCAGGAAGCACACGTGGCAGTAGTCAGCCTTCCCAGCCGAGGTGGCCAGGAAACACACGTGGCAGTAGTCAGCCTTCCCAGCCGACGTGGCCAGGAAGCATACGTGACAGTAGGAATTCTCAGCCCCTCCCTGCCTCTCAACTGCAGGTGAATGCAGACTTTACCCCGTTCTTCAGTGGCGGATCCAATACTTCATTAAGACGTAGGGGTCTAGGGACATTGAGCCTCCCCTATCATAAGCTAGAGCAGCCTCCAGCTATGCAGTTACTAGAGGCGAACTAACATTTCGGGGTAGGAGCTTAAGCCCCCTAGACCCAACTTGTATCCACCACTGTTGTCCTTGTCAGCTGACTTTCCCCAGGGAACAGGAGGGTCGCGCCCTCGGAGGATTATTCATGGCCATCGGTTAAATTTGTCATACGCCGTATGTAAGGATTCTCGTGGCATTAGTACATTTCTCACGTTATGCTTTGCCTTTTCTATTAACTTAGATCTTCACTTAGTTTTTGAATAGTTGAGCCTGGCCTAATATTTGCCGACCAGATTCCATGTAAGCATAGATCTGAGCGTGTGATGCCTCCCCCATACCATCTGACTATATAACAAAACTCTATACGCTTTTGGAATCCAACAATCCACGTCGAATGGTTTCTAATATGACGTCGCTGGGTCGGATCTGATGCTTGACCTTACTTACAGTCAGTTCAAGATCAATTTGGTCGAAACCCATATTATTGGAACTGCAGGGATAAGACAAACCCGAGGCCATCAAAATAAACGCTGTAACTCTATTCTCGAGGAAGTTATTGAACTAAGACCGTTTTACCTATGCTTTTTCACGGAAAAGTCATTGTTACCAAAAAATTCTGAAAGCAGTTCTTAAGCTACCGGCTTGCCCATTATGTGATATAAATTTCAAGTGCTTTTATTAATCCCGTTCTTTCTTATGCCATCTTATACTTTTTTGTAAATGAGATCCCTTGTCCTGCACTGGTGTCCTGGCCTGAAATGACCTCGACCCAAAATTTTAGCACAACTCGCAAAAAGGAAAAAAGGAAGGGATGAACTTAATTACATATTCTTTTCAATTTTTCAGGCCATCGGAGAAAAATAAAGGGGCGGGTACAGGAAACAGCGGGTAAAGGGCTCCCTCCCGTCCAAGCACGGATTATACCATGTAATTTAAAAGCTTTGAAATTTAATTTAATTTCGTGAAAGTATGCCCGCTCTATGTTTTGTAAAGGGATGTGTGTAAATAAGTTTCAATAGTTTTTTTAGCTCGGAACTAATATCCCAAAGTCTCACCGAATGTATCGACTTATACCCGACAATTTCCCTGCTTTTGCTAGTGTTTACCGTATTGGTGAGCTGTGATAGGTCGAGGCTGCCAAATGTTTGATGTATCTGGCAGAAAATTATCGGATCTCTAATTGATTGCATTATGCATGAGAGTTCATAAACACAAGCTTGATGGCCAAATTGTTTCTTTAGGGATGTATTCCCCTTCCTTTTTGCAGGAATTGTTATGTCGGATCTCAGTTTCATTCAGCAGCCTGTGTTGAGGTCTGGCAGTTGCCGTATCAGGAGGGAGCAGACCGCCTGTTTGCCGATTTTATGGCGTGATGCAGCCTATTGGGGTGCCGTGCCGCGGATCTATCACGGCCTCCGACTAATTATTTCTACCAGCCTAGGTCACGAGGGGCACGCCCACCCCCCAGGGGGAGTGGGTGCTCCATTCCAGCCGCGCGTTCACCAGTCGCTATGCTGTGGTCCAGGCCAGCCACTGGAGCTGCCCCAAAATACTCCCGTCAGTGACGACCAGCAGCTTCAGGCGCAGTGTCTCTGAACGCCAAATCAAAACCTGTGCACCTCTGAGCCTTGCTCCACTGCCGAATTCGGTGATAGCTTTGACAGCTTCTGTTGCATATTTGCGTTTTGCCCTAGTGAGAGGGGTGAAATTTTCAATATAGACGTGTTACAATGTTATAATGACATTCTGCATCTGACCTACAGCTTGATATTTTACCAAGCAACGAAATCCTCAGGCATTATGGACAGTGGCGGATCTATCCGGTAGGTTGGGGGTAATCCAATGTCGATAAAAAACGTCACGTGGTGAGAGTATGCAACAATTTAACTAGACGGCAGGTTTCGGGGGTAAGCCCAAGAGTCGATAAGCAAAAAAAAGTCGCGTGGTCAAACATATGGCCATAATTTGCTTATTTTGCTATCCAATGCCTAATATTTACACTGAAGTTTACTGATTGCTTGAATTTGAGAGTTTAAGCACCAAAACCTTGCTTATAAACCAAAAAGGAACCGGGACAAAAATGAGGTCGACAGCTGAAGGAAGGGGGCAAAGACATAGTTTTGTCCCAAGCTTTTCCGTTTGGGGGAGGTCAAACGCCTTTTTGCCCCCCTGGATCCGCCACTGATAATGTAAAATTATCAATTTATGTACATACCTGCAAGAGAACTTATTGCATGCGCCATACTTAAGCAGTGATGCAGTCAAAAAGATACAGCAAAGTAGAAGTTATTCACAACAGCTGAATTACGTTCATATTTTTCACTACACAATTCGTTCAATCCCATTGAGCAATACCATGAATCAACCAACTGCTTGGTAAGCATGTTTTGATATTTTGCAAATATAGCTATTTGGTTATTATTGATTCGCAGGGTTAAATGATAGCATTTATGAGGCACTTAATAACGAAAAATGCAGCGCTTCGGGTGCGAATAAAAACTGAACACAGTTCTATGTATGGTATGACGGTCTGTGTTTCAAATAATAATGCGTTTGCTTCTACCAGCCTGCCCTCGTTTAGATCATGGCGGCTCATAGAAAATATCAATCCAAATTTATTGGAAAAATTTTTCGGAGCATATGTGGAGAAATAATACTTGCCAAACAGCTGGAAGGAGAAACATAAGAGTTTGTCTCGTACGATAAGGTAAGCTCTCTGGCTGACCTTACGAAGACCAAGAACCTCATTATCACAACAAATTATAGTTTATAGATGTTGCAGCTACTTTGGCTATTGGCACCCATACAGCCAGATGAGTTCCCACACGGTGGAAGCCATAACTGACTGGTGTATATAATATATAATTCATCCGCTGTCACTTATTCCATATTTTTTTTACAATATCTTTTGTGCTTTAGGAGTATGATTCTTTGGTACATGCTCATTGCTCAGTACCCAGCCAGATGAAACGTTGAAATTACCTACAGGGCTGGGGTATGGGTTTGTATCTTTGGATGTGGTGTGCCTCTTATTTTTCATATTAGGTAGTGCAGCATAGTTTCATGTATGTAAGGGGGAGGGATGTATTGTACAGTGTTTATGATACAATGGTTCTCTTAACGCTGTCGTAGTTGGTAGTTTTCGGGTTTGGATGCCCCCAATGGTTTTCGAAAATCCACGTTAGTATGGTGGATCAATTAAAAGTGCCCGTAGACAAAAACATTCTGTTGCCTGTAACTTTTGAGTTTCCCCATATAATTTTAGATGTCGTTGTATGATGTCTGAAAGGTGCAATGCGCTAAAACATTGGCAATGTTTTGAGTCCCAAACTAGGTTAAGTGCCTTTTCACTATCCAACATGGAACACAACAGTACGTGCTTCCCTTTTCTGGTATATTATCGTATATTATCTGGATTTCCTTGGGCAGTGCTCTCATTAGTTCACACTCTCTATAACTCATCCGTCGGTTAAGTTTTAGTTTTATGCACGTCTCTCTCCTCCTTACCTTGGTTACCTTGAGACCGGGCCCCACTCCTCTCCACTTCAGCAGAGACCCATCTCACGACACTCCTGACTTCAGCGGACTGACCGCCGGCTAGCCTATACTGACTCTGCCACCGTCTCACCTGTATCAAAGACTATCGGATGGTGGCGCAGATAATCGATCAAGCCAATCTCGGGCAAAATATGGCTAGGAATGCTTGAAAAAGATCATGTTAATACATCTAGTTTATGGTTTAAGCTCTATCATTCTCATGGAGAAATTTCCGCTGAATTTTCCCTATAAAAGTGAACGCGTCTCCACCAATCAGCAGCTGCTATTCGCTGAATGCCGATTGCCCGCGGGGCACAGAAGTTAGAAAGGTCACGCCACTGGGCGCCGCTGGCGCCGAGTTCAAGCCTCGATGAGGAGGGGTTGCGTGACAGATCCTAAAACGTACATACGTAACACATACACGTATAGTGTTGAGAATGGTGGTTGTTTTGCCTGCTGTAGGACTAAGGGAGAAAGACAGATATAGGGGACATTCTGTGCACATGGCTGGATGTATGGGTAAGGTCTTTGTGCCGTGTGCGGTGTCGATATCACTGGAAAACATGCGTCTAAGTTCATTAGATGAGTTCGGTATGTGAATACGCTTGGCGAGTAAAATTGCAGGCACCGATTTTGAATCCTTAGTCTTTTTCGGCATCAGGGTAAATGAAGCAGCTTTTCATATTTTTCCATTGACAAACACTTATTGGCAATACAACACACACGATACATGTAACATACACGACTAGCTGACTTTTCATGTGCGTGCAACACTAGAAGTTTAAGCTGATAAAATAGTTGTTTGAGGTGGAGGGATAAGTAGCTCTGACCGTTCAAACAAAGAAGGTCCAAGGCAAATCACAGGATGCACGAGTCAATTGACTAAGTAGGCATGTATATCTTAATAACATTAACATCACTGTATTCCTTTAGCATGGGCTACTCCCCCATCACATTCTTTCGATACCACCGCCACCCGGCCTACAGGCAGGCAGAAGTCACTGTGCAATGCCGTCTAACCATGATTGTCCGACTATTTATTTTGATATGTCAACGGTCTTTTTATTTTGAGGAACAAAAATTAGTTTGTGTGCTATAATACTACGCTGTTTATCTCCTGAATGACGTCGCGTTCCTAGTTGGTTGTTTATTAATGTCATGTGTTACATTGTTCTTAGATTAAGACGTTCAGCACTCAGCTTTCGAATTATACATAAATTGTCGGATCTGGGGCAGTGAGTGACCTCACAAGTTATGCCCAGTATTAAAAATGGTGAATCTTAACAACAGAAATATTTTGTAGTATATTTTGATTTTAAAGTCCAGAAATGTCTTATTGACCGAAGCAACACAGCACACGGAAGTTTTGGGTCGAGGATGGGAGAGAACACTATGAACATCAAACAATTTTAGAAAAATTATTTCCAGCGGTCGTCGTTTTTGAACGGCTATGTTTTTAGATATGTTCGAAATGGTTAAAGTTTCACTGTAATATCTTACTAGTAGGGCACATGTCAGTGAAAATGATAGCTGAATGGTCTCGAATAGTGATGGGTTGTTGCTTGGACCTCAACCCATCACCGCCTGGGGGTCCGATCGGACCCCAGCCTCGGTTTTTCGCAAATGATTCTGAGCCGATTCAGATGAGACCTGCGTTGCTTCGCTGGACTCTAAGATCAGTTCGACAACTTATGACCAAAAATTGAAATCAGGTAGGTCAGGTCAACGAGTTATGACGTCATTGCTAGACCCATGTAAGGCGATTCCGTTCTTCTAAAATGAGGCTGACAAAACCAGGCTGTAACTCGGCTTTTACAAGAGTTAGATAAAGTTTCTAAACATCGCTCGAAAGCTCTTGAAAAATACTCGTGCTGTCATGAATTTTTAGGTAAAACTAAAACCAAGGTCACCAGAGGTCACCAATGATCACGTTTTGCGAAGTTTTTGTGTCTATAACTATAGAACCAAACAAAATACAGTCCTAAATTTGTAATCATAGTAATAAGCATGACCCAAGGATTAGATCAAGACGAACACATTGATTACTTTTTTGTTCTAGGTCTCTGGTTCCCGAGGTATAAGAGATTTCGTAAATGGGTCTAAATGTGACTCATTTTGGCTCACTTGTAACGCCACGGTCACGGATACGCTTCAAACTCTGCTCCAGTGTAGCAGATGGTAAGGTGCTTCCGGCACTGTTTTAGTTTTTTCTGCATCACCTCCGGCTCTTGAGATCGTAGGGGGTCCCATCACACCCCAAACGGTGGTGTGTATGAAAAGCGCCCAGGTGGTGCCGGGTTAATGAGCGGTATCATATAACGGTGTGATTTAAATCCCTTTGACGGTGTATTTGTATTTGTATTTATTTAATGCATTGCCCACGGGATGACCACAATAAAAGGCAAAGTAGAGGAGATAAAACAATACCCGGGCACCTGCAATAAAATATTAATTTGGCGTTAAAATACCCATTACATTGCATTTTTAATATTTTTCAGTACTCAAAAGGACTGTCTGATGGATACAACAAAAACAAAGTTATTTTTCTCCTTGCATATGGCGGTCATTTACTTTTGTTTTCAAATTTGGGTACCCTAATGATTTTTGGAAATCCACACCCTGCTTAGTGAGATCCTTCTACTAGGCGCTGCGCTAGTTATCACGTTGGAGATTATCTTAATCATGAAATGGTAGGAGGTGAAATGGAAACGATTCAAATCACCATTGCTTTTAAGTCTAACTTAAAATCCGTAGAATATCCAAGATGCATTGGAATTGAGTGTTCATCATCAGGAACGTGTGTACGTTGACCATCCAGCTCCCACATATCTATATGTCTCTTTAAAACAATTATATATTTCCTTTAGTTTGATATTAGCCTTGACCCACAGGTAGAAGGTACCAGATATTGCAAGATTCGGACAGTAGCACGTCCGATGAAGGAATGGACATGCTCAAATCTCCACATTGCAATGGATCAGCAGAGTTGCTTATTGGGGAAATACTTCATTGATGTCGGGCTCAGGGCGGTTTTCTTCGTAGGTTATTCAGGACTAAGCAAAACTTTCAGTCGGCTTTATCTTTTCCTTGTAACAGTCAATATATTCTCACATTGGTATATATTCACATAGAATGCATGTCAAATTAAATATTGATCACAGGCGTCTCCTAGTATATGGAAATGCGTACATGGTGGCTATAACATACAGCAGTATAGTAGTGTCTTGCATAGAATTTCCGCAGCAGACAAAGCGTCGATAGTTGGTCCTTATAGAGCTTCAGCATCTATTTGAAGCTATTAATAACCATGGGTCTTCTTTTCTCGCATCTACTTGCAGCTCCTGTGGAAAGTCGTGGGATTTGCATTAGCCTTGTGTTGACGGTTGGCACGAGTAAAGCACAATGATAATCATTTTCGAGCCCGTTGGTCCCATCGAGCACTGTCCAGAAGGGTTTTACATCCTCCGATTAGTCAGCAAAGGCACCAAGCAAAATACGTGCCTCCGATTTCGAGTTATGGCTGGCTGCGGTCTGGTCTATGAAACTTTCCTTGGTGATGTATTGTTGAGTACTCAGATTAAAGGGACAGTTTATGTACTCGTCAAGACCTTTTACGTGGAGGTATTATACAGTACCGCCATGGGCATCGAAAGTGGGGGGAGGAGACTGGGGACACCAAATTTTAGGCCACGACTTTTTACTTTTCCCCCTGCTACCTGTGTGAATCTACATACATGTCTTATAAGTGAAGTGCATCTTCGTTAAATCATGTTTTATATGCAGCCAAAATTATCCGATTATTCCTCCCTCCCCCCTCCCCCGGTCATCGCCAGTCCAGGGTCTGTCTACCCCACTAAAAATTCCGTGGCGACGCCCCTGATTACCACCAGTCAACAACCAGGAATCTTCGTTATGCTAACTAGGTATACCTCTATTAACCTTCCCTGCGTATATCTCCGGTATGATAAGGTTATCCAACTGGGGAAACTACCTATTATAGGATTCCACTTCTGTGATCCTACATAATCTGGAAAAAGGCTTCATATTTGTAATCCGTCTGCAAAACAGGAATCCTCTGGCAACTGTAACGCTCTAACTGGTTAAAGTCTATCTAAATTTGAGTAAATATTGAATTTATTTATCTTTCCATAACCATGTTCAATTTTTTTAACAATTGAAAAAATAAAAGGATGTTATAAAACACTCTCCCACAAGCATGACAAATATAACACAAATTGCAAAAGATTCTCATGGTCCAATGTTTTCTGTCATTTCTTAAATATATGGACTCTTCATTTCTGTGAGCCCTAAGGCGAAAGTCCAGAGTGACTACTAGATGGTGCACCGGTCAATGACAAGTCCTCCGAGACTTACGGGACGTAGTCGCACTCGTGTTCGGCGTCTACGAATCCGAGTGCGTCGGGGCAGGTGAAGTGTTCGGGCGCGAAGTCGTTGCACTCGTAGAAGCTGTGACAGTCGTCCGGATCAGGGAAGAGGCCGTACTTGTCGGGACATGTCCACGGGTGGGGTGTTGTGCTGCTGTAGACAACTGCGGAAAACCAACACTGCCAGTCTCTCCACTGATAGATCTAGAGTTGGGCCAACACAGCCATTGAAATCTGCCTTTTAAAGCCATTTGATGAACATAAGCTCAAGGTGTGTGGGCTGAATGAAGCCGAAGGGGAAGTCTGGTGCACTG